>CAWUER010000254.1:0-198563 GCA_963921195.1 Pegoplata infirma
TAAATAAATAAATAAATAAATAAATAAATAAATAAATAAATAAATAAATAAATAAATAAATAAATAAATAAATAAATAAATAAATAAATAAATAAATAAATAAATAAATAAATAAATAAATAAATAAATAAATAAATAAATAAATAAATAAATAAATAAATAAATAAATAAATAAATAAATAAATAAATAAATAAATAAATAAATAAATAAATAAATAAATAAATAAATAAATAAATAAATAAATAAATAAATAAATAAATAAATAAATAAATAAATAAATAAATAAATAAATAAATAAATAAATAAATAAATAAATAAATAAATAAATAAATAAATAAATAAATAAATAAATAAATAAATAAATAAATAAATAAATAAATAAATAAATAAATAAATAAATAAATAAATAAATAAATAAATAAATAAATAAATAAATAAATAAATAAATAAATAAATAAATAAATAAATAAATAAATAAATAAATAAATAAATAAATAAATAAATAAATAAATAAATAAATAAATAAATAAATAAATAAATAAATAAATAAATAAATAAATAAATAAATAAATAAATAAATAAATAAATAAATAAATAAATAAATAAATAAATAAATAAATAAATAAATAAATAAATAAATAAATAAATAAATAAATAAATAAATAAATAAATAAATAAATAAATAAATAAATAAATAAATAAATAAATAAATAAATAAATAAATAAATAAATAAATAAATAAATAAATAAATAAATAAATAAATAAATAAATAAATAAATAAATAAATAAATAAATAAATAAATAAATAAATAAATAAATAAATAAATAAATAAATAAATAAATAAATAAATAAATAAATAAATAAATAAATAAATAAATAAATAAATAAATAAATAAATAAATAAATAAATAAATAAATAAATAAATAAATAAATAAATAAATAAATAAATAAATAAATAAATAAATAAATAAATAAATAAATAAATAAATAAATAAATAAATAAATAAATAAATAAATAAATAAATAAATAAATAAATAAATAAATAAATAAATAAATAAATAAATAAATAAATAAATAAATAAATAAATAAATAAATAAATAAATAAATAAATAAATAAATAATAAATAAATAAATAAATAAATAAATAAATAAATAAATAAATAAATAAATAAATAAATAAATAAATAAATAAATAAATAAATAAATAAATAAATAAATAAATAAATAAATAAATAAATAAATAAATAAATAAATAAATAAATAAATAAATAAATAAATAAATAAATAAATAAATAAATAAATAAATAAATAAATAAATAAATAAATAAATAAATAAATAAATAAATAAATAAATAAATAAATAAATAAATAAATAAATAAATAAATAAATAAATAAATAAATAAATAAATAAATAAATAAATAAATAAATAAATAAATAAATAAATAAATAAATAAATAAATAAATAAATAAATAAATAAATAAATAAATAAATAAATAAATAAATAAATAAATAAATAAATAAATAAATAAATAAATAAATAAATAAATAAATAAATAAATAAATAAATAAATAAATAAATAAATAAATAAATAAATAAATAAATAAATAAATAAATAAATAAATAAATAAATAAATAAATAAATAAATAAATAAATAAATAAATAAATAAATAAATAAATAAATAAATAAATAAATAAATAAATAAATAAATAAATAAATAAATAAATAAATAAATAAATAAATAAATAAATAAATAAATAAATAAATAAATAAATAAATAAATAAATAAATAAATAAATAAATAAATAAATAAATAAATAAATAAATAAATAAATAAATAAATAAATAAATAAATAAATAAATAAATAAATAAATAAATAAATAAATAAATAAATAAATAAATAAATAAATAAATAAATAAATAAATAAATAAATAAATAAATAAATAAATAAATAAATAAATAAATAAATAAATAAATAAATAAATAAATAAATAAATAAATAAATAAATAAATAAATAAATAAATAAATAAATAAATAAATAAATAAATAAATAAATAAATAAATAAATAAATAAATAAATAAATAAATAAATAAATAAATAAATAAATAAATAAATAAATAAATAAATAAATAAATAAATAAATAAATAAATAAATAAATAAATAAATAAATAAATAAATAAATAAATAAATAAATAAATAAATAAATAAATAAATAAATAAATAAATAAATAAATAAATAAATAAATAAATAAATAAATAAATAAATAAATAAATAAATAAATAAATAAATAAATAAATAAATAAATAAATAAATAAATAAATAAATAAATAAATAAATAAATAAATAAATAAATAAATAAATAAATAAATAAATAAATAAATAAATAAATAAATAAATAAATAAATAAATAAATAAATAAATAAATAAATAAATAAATAAATAAATAAATAAATAAATAAATAAATAAATAAATAAATAAATAAATAAATAAATAAATAAATAAATAAATAAATAAATAAATAAATAAATAAATAAATAAATAAATAAATAAATAAATAAATAAATAAATAAATAAATAAATAAATAAATAAATAAATAAATAAATAAATAAATAAATAAATAAATAAATAAATAAATAAATAAATAAATAAATAAATAAATAAATAAATAAATAAATAAATAAATAAATAAATAAATAAATAAATAAATAAATAAATAAATAAATAAATAAATAAATAAATAAATAAATAAATAAATAAATAAATAAATAAATAAATAAATAAATAAATAAATAAATAAATAAATAAATAAATAAATAAATAAATAAATAAATAAATAAATAAATAAATAAATAAATAAATAAATAAATAAATAAATAAATAAATAAATAAATAAATAAATAAATAAATAAATAAATAAATAAATAAATAAATAAATAAATAAATAAATAAATAAATAAATAAATAAATAAATAAATAAATAAATAAATAAATAAATAAATAAATAAATAAATAAATAAATAAATAAATAAATAAATAAATAAATAAATAAATAAATAAATAAATAAATAAATAAATAAATAAATAAATAAATAAATAAATAAATAAATAAATAAATAAATAAATAAATAAATAAATAAATAAATAAATAAATAAATAAATAAATAAATAAATAAATAAATAAATAAATAAATAAATAAATAAATAAATAAATAAATAAATAAATAAATAAATAAATAAATAAATAAATAAATAAATAAATAAATAAATAAATAAATAAATAAATAAATAAATAAATAAATAAATAAATAAATAAATAAATAAATAAATAAATAAATAAATAAATAAATAAATAAATAAATAAATAAATAAATAAATAAATAAATAAATAAATAAATAAATAAATAAATAAATAAATAAATAAATAAATAAATAAATAAATAAATAAATAAATAAATAAATAAATAAATAAATAAATAAATAAATAAATAAATAAATAAATAAATAAATAAATAAATAAATAAATAAATAAATAAATAAATAAATAAATAAATAAATAAATAAATAAATAAATAAATAAATAAATAAATAAATAAATAAATAAATAAATAAATAAATAAATAAATAAATAAATAAATAAATAAATAAATAAATAAATAAATAAATAAATAAATAAATAAATAAATAAATAAATAAATAAATAAATAAATAAATAAATAAATAAATAAATAAATAAATAAATAAATAAATAAATAAATAAATAAATAAATAAATAAATAAATAAATAAATAAATAAATAAATAAATAAATAAATAAATAAATAAATAAATAAATAAATAAATAAATAAATAAATAAATAAATAAATAAATAAATAAATAAATAAATAAATAAATAAATAAATAAATAAATAAATAAATAAATAAATAAATAAATAAATAAATAAATAAATAAATAAATAAATAAATAAATAAATAAATAAATAAATAAATAAATAAATAAATAAATAAATAAATAAATAAATAAATAAATAAATAAATAAATAAATAAATAAATAAATAAATAAATAAATAAATAAATAAATAAATAAATAAATAAATAAATAAATAAATAAATAAATAAATAAATAAATAAATAAATAAATAAATAAATAAATAAATAAATAAATAAATAAATAAATAAATAAATAAATAAATAAATAAATAAATAAATAAATAAATAAATAAATAAATAAATAAATAAATAAATAAATAAATAAATAAATAAATAAATAAATAAATAAATAAATAAATAAATAAATAAATAAATAAATAAATAAATAAATAAATAAATAAATAAATAAATAAATAAATAAATAAATAAATAAATAAATAAATAAATAAATAAATAAATAAATAAATAAATAAATAAATAAATAAATAAATAAATAAATAAATAAATAAATAAATAAATAAATAAATAAATAAATAAATAAATAAATAAATAAATAAATAAATAAATAAATAAATAAATAAATAAATAAATAAATAAATAAATAAATAAATAAATAAATAAATAAATAAATAAATAAATAAATAAATAAATAAATAAATAAATAAATAAATAAATAAATAAATAAATAAATAAATAAATAAATAAATAAATAAATAAATAAATAAATAAATAAATAAATAAATAAATAAATAAATAAATAAATAAATAAATAAATAAATAAATAAATAAATAAATAAATAAATAAATAAATAAATAAATAAATAAATAAATAAATAAATAAATAAATAAATAAATAAATAAATAAATAAATAAATAAATAAATAAATAAATAAATAAATAAATAAATAAATAAATAAATAAATAAATAAATAAATAAATAAATAAATAAATAAATAAATAAATAAATAAATAAATAAATAAATAAATAAATAAATAAATAAATAAATAAATAAATAAATAAATAAATAAATAAATAAATAAATAAATAAATAAATAAATAAATAAATAAATAAATAAATAAATAAATAAATAAATAAATAAATAAATAAATAAATAAATAAATAAATAAATAAATAAATAAATAAATAAATAAATAAATAAATAAATAAATAAATAAATAAATAAATAAATAAATAAATAAATAAATAAATAAATAAATAAATAAATAAATAAATAAATAAATAAATAAATAAATAAATAAATAAATAAATAAATAAATAAATAAATAAATAAATAAATAAATAAATAAATAAATAAATAAATAAATAAATAAATAAATAAATAAATAAATAAATAAATAAATAAATAAATAAATAAATAAATAAATAAATAAATAAATAAATAAATAAATAAATAAATAAATAAATAAATAAATAAATAAATAAATAAATAAATAAATAAATAAATAAATAAATAAATAAATAAATAAATAAATAAATAAATAAATAAATAAATAAATAAATAAATAAATAAATAAATAAATAAATAAATAAATAAATAAATAAATAAATAAATAAATAAATAAATAAATAAATAAATAAATAAATAAATAAATAAATAAATAAATAAATAAATAAATAAATAAATAAATAAATAAATAAATAAATAAATAAATAAATAAATAAATAAATAAATAAATAAATAAATAAATAAATAAATAAATAAATAAATAAATAAATAAATAAATAAATAAATAAATAAATAAATAAATAAATAAATAAATAAATAAATAAATAAATAAATAAATAAATAAATAAATAAATAAATAAATAAATAAATAAATAAATAAATAAATAAATAAATAAATAAATAAATAAATAAATAAATAAATAAATAAATAAATAAATAAATAAATAAATAAATAAATAAATAAATAAATAAATAAATAAATAAATAAATAAATAAATAAATAAATAAATAAATAAATAAATAAATAAATAAATAAATAAATAAATAAATAAATAAATAAATAAATAAATAAATAAATAAATAAATAAATAAATAAATAAATAAATAAATAAATAAATAAATAAATAAATAAATAAATAAATAAATAAATAAATAAATAAATAAATAAATAAATAAATAAATAAATAAATAAATAAATAAATAAATAAATAAATAAATAAATAAATAAATAAATAAATAAATAAATAAATAAATAAATAAATAAATAAATAAATAAATAAATAAATAAATAAATAAATAAATAAATAAATAAATAAATAAATAAATAAATAAATAAATAAATAAATAAATAAATAAATAAATAAATAAATAAATAAATAAATAAATAAATAAATAAATAAATAAATAAATAAATAAATAAATAAATAAATAAATAAATAAATAAATAAATAAATAAATAAATAAATAAATAAATAAATAAATAAATAAATAAATAAATAAATAAATAAATAAATAAATAAATAAATAAATAAATAAATAAATAAATAAATAAATAAATAAATAAATAAATAAATAAATAAATAAATAAATAAATAAATAAATAAATAAATAAATAAATAAATAAATAAATAAATAAATAAATAAATAAATAAATAAATAAATAAATAAATAAATAAATAAATAAATAAATAAATAAATAAATAAATAAATAAATAAATAAATAAATAAATAAATAAATAAATAAATAAATAAATAAATAAATAAATAAATAAATAAATAAATAAATAAATAAATAAATAAATAAATAAATAAATAAATAAATAAATAAATAAATAAATAAATAAATAAATAAATAAATAAATAAATAAATAAATAAATAAATAAATAAATAAATAAATAAATAAATAAATAAATAAATAAATAAATAAATAAATAAATAAATAAATAAATAAATAAATAAATAAATAAACATGGATATCAATATATAACTTGCTTACTTATTTAATTCTATGTTTCTTTTCTTTATTATGGAAGCTAATAGTAAATTTGGTTAACTCTGTTTTATAATTGTTTATATTATTTTATTAATATTTTTATGTTAAAGCCATACGATAAATAAATAAATTGGTATAACAATTTTTTTAATTGGAGGAATTTCAATCAAAAAATTGATTGAATCCGAGTTTTTGTTGATTGAAATTCGTTTCAAATTATTTCTGTGTAGGTGATTAATTGAATATATTTTCAATCAAACATCATATCGATTTTGACCAAAAATCTTATCAATTTTTTATTTACAGTCAATCAAAATAATGATTGATTTAACAAATGAATTGATTGTAAGCTTATGACAAAGTTATGAAAAAAATTAATCTTTTTTACTTTCCAATATGTTGCGAACAAAAAAAAAAGTAAGGCCCGATTATTTTGTAAAATTTTGAATTAATGTATTCAAATAAATTAAAGCGAACAAAATCTGGTATGTGGAATATGTATTTGTAATTCGACAGTTAAAGAAAATAACAAAAATTTCAATCAAAATATTGATTGACTAATTTAAATTTTGTTGATCAATAGATTTAATTGAAAATTTTTAGCCAATAATTTTTTGTGTTTTCAAAGCCATTTGACTCCAACAAAGCCATTTAACTCCTACAAACTATTTTGGCTCCAACAATCATCGGCATGCCGACCGTATTTATATAAGATGGCCAAGCAGTTCGACACACGACTCATATGGGGCACAGGGAACTGCAAAGCCGATAATAAACCCCGTGTCGTCAAGGGTTTACGCTGTCCAAAAAATCTATTATTTCATAACTGAGCAATTGTTGTCCAAAACAACCATTTGAAAAATAATGTTGGTTAATTTTAAGGAAATGTTGCAAACATTTTGATAAAAACACAATTTCTTGAAATCCGGTAAATTCAAATTGCTCCACAGACCAACTAGACTAACTGACTTAAGCAATTTAACCCAATTTTTATACCCTCCAACCACAGTATGGGGGTATTACTCACTTTGGCATTCCGTTTGTAACGCATCGAAATATCGGTCGGGGACCCCTTTAAGTATAAGGGGCATTCCAGGCCAAATCACTCACTTTTAGACCCGACCCGAGTACTTATTAAATGCAACTTGCACACCAATTTTCAGTCTTTTATTCCAAGATGGTGTTGAGTAATCAATCTTTCAAAATGGCAATTTTCTCAAAAAAATTCAAAAATTTAAATTTTTAATTAATTTTGACCATTAAAAAATATAGATATCTTAAAAAAAGTTGGACAACGTTTTGTTGGGATTTAAATGTAGTTTTAGAAAAAACAAGTAAAAAAGTTAAATTCGGCCTTGCCGAATGTAGTGATACCCTCCACAATTTCTAAAAGATTATTGCAAAAAACTTTATTTCAAAAGAAATTACTTTTGAAAAAAATAAAATTTTTGTGAAAAAAAATTTTCGCGAAAAAAAAAAATTGGTAAAAAACACCCGTGATTTTTTTCCTTTTTTGTCAAAAAATATGTTCGTACTTGTTTAATTACCTTTTAGTGTTCAATTATGTTAATATATGCATGGGCGGGTACAATGGGGGTGAGACGGGGAAATTTCCCCCCCAGACCATATTTTAAAAAGTAAAAAGAAAAAAAAAAAGAAAAAAAAGAAAGAAAAAGAAGAAAAAAAGAAAGGAGGAAGAAGGAAATTTTCTAAAAAAAAATTCCCAAATAAAAAATCTCGAAATCCGAAAATTGTTCATAGAAAAAATCTAAAAATTTTTATAGTAAAATTTTTTAAGAAAAAAGGGGACTCAATCTGAAAATTTTCTGTGTAAATATCTGTCAATCTTATTATGAATTTTGGTATAAAAAATGACTTAGAATATGTTTTTTTTTCTGTAGACAAAATTGGATGTATATAAAAAAGGTTTGTCTACTACATAGGAATAGATAAATATCTTAAAATCTTAAAAATGTTGGTAGTCTTACGTATGTTTAACTATTTTGGAAAATTTTTTCAGAATGTCACAGAATCTGAGAGGTACAAAAAAACTTTAAAATTTTTCACGTCCTCAAACATTTTCTTTTTCGGATTTTTGTAGAAGAACTCCTGAATTTCAAAAGTCTCAGAATATGAAACTTTTTATCTTAAGGAAAAATATCTCAGAATCTGAGACTATTTATAGGAAAAAGGTCTTAAAATTTGAGAAATATTTATAGTAAAGAAGTCGCAGAATCTGATACTTTTTCGATAGAAAAGGGTCTAAGAATCTGAGACTTTTTCAATATGAAAAAGGTCTCAGAATCTCTGAATTTGAGACTTATTTTAAGGAAAAAGGTCTCATAATCTGAATCTGTTTTAAAAAGAAAAAGGTCTCAAATTCAGAGACTTTTTTTTGTTGAAAAAAAGTCTCAGAAGTTGAAACTTAAACTCTTTCTATAGGAAAATTTCTGAGAATCTGAGACTTTTTCTTTAAAAAAAAAGGTCTCAGAATCTGTAATTTTTTCTGTAGGAAAAAGGTCTGAGACTTTTTCTTTAGAAAAAAGGTCGCGTTGCATATTTTACCGAAAATTCATATTTTTGCATATTTTGCTATAAATGCATATTTTTAGATCATATTTTGCATAAAATTTTAGTTTTAAATTCTTTTTTTTTTTTTAATTTTTGTGAACATTTTTGGAGCGTCTTTAATTTGCTTGCCCAACTGGAATTGATAGATATATAAAGAATTTTTTTTATTTAAAAAAAAAATATATTTTTTTTTTTAATTATGTCCATTTTCTCAAAAACCTCAAATTTTAACCCGCGATGTATGAACAGAAGATATAGATAGACCACTTTTGATCATTTTGATTTTACAATGCTTGTACAGTCGAACCCGGTTATAACGAACTCCGAGGGACCAGTAAAAATAGTTCGTTATAAGTAGGGTTGCCATCCGTCCTCTTTTCCCCGGACACCGTCCTCTTTTTTAGGTCGTCCGGGGCAGTCCTACTTCTTTTTTAGGAAGTGTCCGGGGTTGTCCTACTTTTTGCACTTCTCCCCCTAACATTTTTTTATTGCTTCTAAACTTTTGAATTATTGGCATAGCTGTATTTTCGCTTCTCAGCAGTAATGTTAACTTTTTGAGAGAAAAAAAAATTGTATATTTCGAGTAAAAAAACACTTTATGTGAGAAAATAACTACGTTGTCCATCACTCTTATCAGCTGTTGTGTATCTTAAAGTTTGTTCATCGAAAAAAGATTTGTATATCAAAAATATCCATTTCAAAATTTTCTAATTGATTTTATGAAAATTCCTTTTAAAATTCCAAAAATTCAGAAAATATTTCAGAAATTTCCAATTGTATTTTAAAAATTTCTATTTATATTCTAAAATTTTCTAAATACTTTTTAGAAAATTTCAATTCAGTATATTTCAAAATTTTTCAAATGCTTTTCAGACAATTTTGATAAACAAATGAAATTTTTGGAAAAGCATTTAGATACTTTGTAAATAAAAATTGAAATTTCTGTAATTTTCTAAAATCATTTAGAAAATTTTGAAATGAAAATGGAAATTTTTGAAAAAAAAAAAAATAGAATATTCTAAAAAGCATTTAGAAAATTTTGAAATATAAATAAAAAATTCTGATATACAATTGAACATTTTTTAATTATATTTAGAAATTTTATAAATATAACTGAAAATTTTTGAATTATAAATGGATATTTTTAAAGTTAAATTGAAAATTTCTGATAGATAATTGGAAATATAGATTTCTTTTTTATTGGAAATAAAAATGGTTTTCTTAATAAAAATGCATTTTTTTGCATATTGTATCGCGTTGACTTTTTTTAAATTAATTTATTAAAAATTGTCCTCTTTTTTGAGACAATTGTCCTCCTTTTTTGAGGTTGACGTCCTCTTTTTCTCAAAATGGAGATGGCAACCCTAGTTATAAGCAAAGTTCGCTATAAGCGGGGTATATTTTTTATCAACCTAGTTTTATATCCAAAAAATATATCCAATTTTGTTTAATTTGATGTTTTTTCGTAAATAATCTACTTATTGAGAAAAAATCATTAAAAATATCAATAAATTTTATCAAAATTATAATATACACCAAAAAATTCCAACCTATCGTTAGTTTGATCAACATGATTGCCACACATTAAAAAATATTTATGGAAGTTCCTTGTAAAAAGGTAAATAAACATGAAATTATGTTCATGGGATAGGGTTGCCATTCGTACTGTTTTTAACAGTACATGTACTGTTTTTTATAAAAAGTACTGTTTTATGCACAGCACCTGAAACAGTACGCAAAAGTACTGTTTTTTAAAGCGTGTACTGTTTTTGTACTGTTTTTTATACTTATCACCAAAATGTAACATTTTTCGAAAAATGTTTCATATTTGACAAAATTTTAATTAAATTTTTAAAAAGGAGCTAAATGCAATTTAATTTTATACCCCACTCAAAAAGAAAAATTATTTAAAAAGTGGAAAACTTACCTAAATTCAATAATGATTTAGGTCCATTGCTTTTTATCTAAATTTTTCTGAAAAATAAAAAAAAGAAAAAACTAGAAAATGGGAAAACATTTATTTTATTGAGTACATCTCATTTAAAGTTCCGATTGCGGGCTGACCCCATTAGGTTCGGAACCCATGGGTCCAGACCACCTTAGGCCCAGTCCAATTGGGTCTATTAAGGATCATCATAGATTTTGATTCAACATATTTGCCCTTTTCGCTCTACCTTGCTTAGTTTTTAGGATACGGGAATTTAAGGGCCCAAAAGGGTCTTTAGAATCTTAACGGGATAACTAAAAAACTATTACACGGAGGAATTATGACGGTCGTGTAAAGAACTACAAAAATGTATTTGGCATTTTTTTGTTTCGGTAATATTTTCTGAGAAATGAGGAACGCCCAAATTTTTAGATTCAAATTGAGGAGTCCATACATTGAAATAGGACCGGAGATTCTTTAGAGATTTTTAGAATCGAAAATTAACACTTTTTTGCTCTTTCTGGCTTAGTTTTTGAAATTTTTGAAACATTTTTTGAAAAAAAAAAATTTCCTTAAATTGCATAAAATTTACTAAACCTGAAGAAAAAACTTTATCAATTCTAAGAAGATAAATATGATGAACTAATTGGTTGCAAATTATGTCAAAGAAATTTAAAATTTTTTATTAAATTTTACTAAATTGTGAAAAAAAAAAAAACATTTTCCCAAAATTTAGTTAGGCCTTTGTTTGAGTGTAATAATACCGTTTTCGCGTTTGCTTTTTAAAGTCGTGTTTTAATTAAAACACTGTTTTATGGATTTTTATACCACTTAGTGATAGAGGGTATATGTATATAAGTTTGTCATTCCGTTTGTAACTCATCGAAATATCGGTCTGGGACCCCATAAAGTATATATATTCATGATCCCCCATCGATTTTAAGACATTCTAGCGATGTCCGTCGGTCCAAATAGAATAAATTTGAGACGGTTTACCTAAAATGTTCCACCGTTCTGTTAACAACCTTTTTTGCTCGTTATGGCTGAGATCTGTTTGAAATCAGGGTAAAGTTTTTGTATTTTGATATAAAATAAGACTTTTAAAAAAGTACTGTTTTTATTTGCAATGTACTGTTTTTTGAGACCAAATGTACTGTTATTCCATATTTCAAATCTGGTAACCCTATCGAGGGACCATAATAAGCAGTTCGTTTTAACCGAGGATTCGTTATAACCGAGTTCGTTATAAAAGAAGTATTTTGTGTGAGAATTGATGCTAAAACGTCGGGACTTTAGAATTAGTTCGTTATAACCGAGAATTCGTTATAACTAGAGTTTTTCTTTTCCCGGACTTTTTCATTTCCCGGGAAAGCGGGATTCATTTTTAAATTTCCCGGGATCCCGGGAACTCCCGCAAAAACTAAAAACCCAAATTTTTGGTCAAAAAAAAATATATAAAAACCTTATAAATGCGATTGCATTATTTATAATGTTTATTCACACCAAAAAATCTTATTAAGTACCTTTAAAACAAAAAAAAAATAAGTTTCGAGAAAAAAAGAACCATTTTTTTCACACAGTTTTTATAAAAAAGCGGCCCACTTATGTCAGAGTCTTTTAAAAGTATTTTTAAGGGAATATGTTATTTCACATCGGTTCTGTTTTAATAGTAAAAATTCATCATTTATTCTAATTCATCTCAGTTCATTTTTACAATTGGTTCTGAATTCAGAGGAATTTCTCAATTATGTCTCTGAAACTGAATGTAACTGTTTCAGAAAAATGAAAATTTACCCCAAAAAATTAGTAAAAAAATTTTAAAATTCTGTTTTCTAAAAAAAACTCATTAATTTCAGAGTCATTCTTTACACAGATTTTATATCAATTTATCGATTTAAAAAGAATCATGTCCGGAGAAATAAATATTTTCTATAGAAACATATAATCACACTGCATATTTTTCTAATGCAGGTCTCAGAAAAAAAATTCTCAGCTTCTGAAAAAAAGTATCAGGTTCTGATAATTATATCCTATCGAAGATTTAAATATTGTGAGACTTTTTCCAATCCGTAAGTCTCAGATTTTATGAAATTTTTTAGTTAGAAGCAGTGTTGCCATATATCAAGATTTCCCTTTTTTTGCAAGTTTTTTGAGGTGCTAAAAAGATTTCAAGATTTTTTCTAAAAAAATAAGTTTTTTGGAAAATAATAAAGTTTTTTCAAGTTTTTCTTAATTAGTTAAAAAATACAAAAGCATAATTTTTTTTGTAAATACCCGAAATATTGGTCGAAGACCAAGCTTTTAGTATACCGACCGATTCAGAATCACTATCTGATTTGACTTAGCGTGTCCGTCCTTCAGTCTATGTAAACGGTTACAATTAAATACGTCTTTATTCCATGAAAATATGAGATATTCGATTACAATTTTGTTTTTAGCTTGGTAACCTTATTAAATCCATTTAAAATCAGACCATTCTTTGACTTGGTCGCCATATGAAAATTCCACACGATATTCACTTAAATCTGTAAGTTGCCAACATAGAATAATTGTTCTCTTAAATTGTTGCACTAATAAAAGATTTTACCACATATAGATCCAATCCGTCATATATTGTCGAGCATGCACCGGTGTTTGATATTTGCTTGCTGTGTACAATTTTCTGAGCCTTCATAAGTTATGACTCTTTCAAGGCTCCAAAAAATTAATAGAACGCTCGACATTTGGATGCCTGAAAGATTCATGTTTGACTCTTAATTCTGGATATGTAAAAAATTCAAAATATGTTTTTTTGAACATTCATAAAAGAGTCAGGAAAGAATACGAACATATATTTTTCAGAATCTTTTATGAGTCATATAAGGCCCCTGTAGGTTAGTTGGTAGCATGCTAGGCTATGAAACAGGGGGTCGTGGGTTCGATTCCCACTAAACCCTTGGTCGATTTCGATACAACGAGACGACGGTCATTGTAACCAGTTATCGGTTAGGTTTAATTAATTATTAAAAATGATTTGTAATTAAATTGCGAAAACTAAATAAAAACTGATCGTTGGATTAAAATTATTGTTATGATATTATAAGAGCGCTAAGAAAAAGGGATTATGTTTTCTAAACGTCTAAGAACTCAGTGGGTATCAGACTACATGGGGCTGAAAAAATGCACTCTTTTTTTACAAAGGAAAAAATGGTTCTCTTAATGCATAAAAATATCTGCAAAATTTTAAAAAAATGCTGCAAAAACAGGGGAAAAAGTAGAAAGAGTAAGCAAAATGCTCCAAAATCAGGGGAAAAAGTAGGGAAATTAGTTAAAAGAGAATTTAAATAACGGAAACAGTGGTAATCCTCTCAATAGAGATAGGAAATCCTCTCAATAATAGTGGTAAAATTTACTCATTTTCTAATTCTCTTTGATCTTTTTACAAAATTTTTAAATGTCTGCAATACATTAAGTTTACCAATTTTCATAAACTTGCAGACTTATTTTGGGTCATTTCAAAATCTCTTACTTTCCTTACTCTATGTAAGAACTCTTGTATGAGTCTTTTCGAGCTCCAAATGAACGCTTGGTTGTTTTTTTTTATTATTTTTTTTACACTTGATATAAAAAATGAATTGAAAATATATTATTATGTATACATAATGTATTAATTTTTAATTTTTTCAATACTTTTGTAAAAAAAAGATTTTTTCACAAAAAAAAAGATTTTTTTTTCAGAAATAAAAAGTTTTTTCAAAAAAATACATGGCAACACTGGTTAGAAGGTCTCTCTTGGAATACTTTTTGGGCCCTCCTGGTTCCTGCGTACGTTTCAACCATAAATTATCAAGAATTTTAATAAAATCTCTAAAAAATCACATACAAAATAATCAACAGAAGTCGAAAAATCAACATTTCAAAGACATAAGAATTCCCGGGAATTCCCGCTCTATTTCCCGGGATTTCGGGATCGAAAATTTACGGGAGTTCCCGGGAAATCCCGTCCCGGTAATTCCCGTGAAAAACTCTAGTTATAACCGAGTTAATTATAACCGAGTTTAACTGTGTTATCTTATACCATCTTTTCCGCATTATTAATCTAAGCGCTTTGTTGGAATACGCACCACCCTATTGTGAAGGTCGTAATGACTCTAATACTCATAAAAATGTAGATAATTTAAAAATGTGTATAGTTTAAATAAATATAAATTCAGAAACAAAATAAGAAAACACATTTTTGCGTTAATTATGCAAAAAAAAAAAAAATATTTAAAAAAAAAAAAACCTTCTTCCGCGACAATGTTTTTGAACATTGCCGTGACCAGGATTCGAACCTGGGTTACCACGGCCACAACGTGGGGTCCTAACCACTAGACGATCACGGCTACCGAAGGCATGTGCTAAGTGCTGACAAATAAAACACACAAGCCCAAGCAAGAAAATAACAAAGCATGCACAAACCAACCACTACAAGCAATAACATGAAAAAGCACAAAAACAACTTTTCAACTAAAAGTTTTTATTATAAAAAAGCTTTTTGTTGTTTACCACAAAGCAATGCTAAAAATAGAAAATGCAGGCAGACAACAAATACATTTTAACGCGCGCTTTTTATTTTCAATATTGAGTGGTGAGTCATTGAAAAATATATTTTTGGTTTGTAAATGTTTATGGATGGGAAATTAAAAATCTATTTATAACGTAAAGTTGATAAGATGTTTTTGTTTAAAAATATTATAATGGGCATATAATTATGAGCAGTATTCTATTTTTGTTGTGATTTTGAAAAAAAATTTACAATTTTTTCTTAAGCAACTAGCATTTCTAGAATAAGCCCAAATTAGATTATTATTTTTAATTTTTAATAATAATAAAAATTATTTTAATATTAAAAATTAAATTAAAAATCAATTACTTAAAATATGTATGTAATTTCAAAAAATAATAAAAAAAAAATGCTTTCTCCGTGACAATGTTTTTTGAACATTGCCGTGACCAGGATTCGAACCTGGGTTACCACGGCCACAACGTGGGGTCCTAACCACTAGACGATCACGGCTAACGAAAGCTTGTTGTTGACCTTGTCTAATTAATGAGTTCCGAAATTATTTAAACAAATAAAAAAATTACGAGTTATAAAAAACTACACTCATAAAATTAACAATTTATTTGAAAAAGTTAAATTCTGTGGCCATTTAAGTGGGAACTATTTAATGGTTATTTTTCTTGCCAAAAAAAATTTCTCGAATTTGTTGATTTCAATCGTTTTGCCAAATTATGGAAATATTATCTTCGAGATGTACAATATTTGTCTTTTGAAAGACAAATTTTTCAAATACAATATTGTATGAAAAATACAATCGCAAAAGCGTTGTGAAAGCGTTGTGGACGGTTGTACGAGCGTTCTGTATACCAACTTTAAAGCGCCTTCAGATGATCCGAATGATAACATCGATCTACGCTAGGTTTAAAGCGTTTTAAAAGCGATGTAAAAAAGTGCTTTGAGAACGTTTTTTTAAAGTTATCAAAGCGCTTTAAAAACCCAAAGTGAGGAATTTCTGTTTTAGTTCGGGTATATTAATTTGTTTGATACAAAGTGAAATCCGAAAAAAAAATTTGTACTCCAAAAAACTTAGAAAATTTTTCAAAAAAATTTTCGAAACTAAAAAATTAAAAAAAAAAAATTCTAAAAACATTTTTGATGATTTTTTTTTACTTAAAAAACAAACAAAAAATTGTTATTCAAAAATAGTTTTGGAACTTAGAAATTTTTTTCCAAAAACATCTAAAGAACTCTTAAAACGCTTTTCGAATACGCTCGCAAAGCGTTACAAAAAAACGCTTTGAGATTGCTTTTTTTTTGTTATAGTGTTTTCAGAACACTTTTCAAAAACGTTCGCAAAGCGTTTGAAAATAGCGTTTTGAGAACGCTTTTTTTTTGTTACAGCTCTTTCAAAACGTTTTTTTTTAGAACCGTCGTCAATTTCTGCTTGGGATCGTATGTAATTTTTAATTTTTTTAAGTTTTTTATAACTCTTAATTTTTTTTTGTTAAACAAATTTGGGAACTCTTTAATTAGGCAAGGTCAACAACAAGTTTTCGTTAGCCGTGATCATCTAATGCAAAAAAATGCACCTTATTAGTAGACAAAATTGGAAAAACCCAAATTAAATTTAAAAATTTAATTTAAAAACCATATTTTTAATTAAAAAACTATTTGAAAATTTCATTTGAAACCTAAAAACGGGTCAATTAAAATTTGAAAAAAAAAATTAATTGTTATTAAAAACAGTTATTTAGAATCAAAACAAGTAAAAAAGTTAAATTCGGCATTGCCGAATCTTTTATGCCAGACTAAAATTGGCAAATTTTTTGACGTTTAGTAAATTTTTTGTGACGTATGGCATTTTTGTCAAATACCACACCAAAAAGGCAAATGTAATCGTCACTGTAAAAACCCCAAATGTAAATAAGTAAGAGTGCTAAATTCGCCTGTTCCAAATGTTTTGTACCCTCCAAATTTAAAAAATTTGAAAAAAATTACCCTTGCAATAAGTAAAATAAAATGCTAAAATAAAAGAAAATAAAACATGTAAAAAAATTAAATTCGGCCTTGTCGAATGTAGTGATACCCTCCTCAATTTCAAAAAGATTATTGCAAAAAACTTTATTTAAAAGGAAATTACTTTTGAAAAAAAAAAAAATTTGGAAAAAAAAAAATTCCGCGAAAAAAAATTTTGTTAAAAAAAATCCGCGATTTTTTTCTTTTTTTGTCAAAAAATGTGTTCGTAATACCATTTGGTGTTCAATTACGTTCACAAATGTCAACCAGAAGCCGAATTAAAGCATTTTATATTTTTAGGTTATGTTGAATGTACTGAAATTTTTGAGGTGTGCTTACATTTTCGTTCATAACTTTTGAACCGCTGAACCGATATCGCTCAAATGCAATACCAAACTTCTCGGAAGAACTTCCAATAAATATGTTAAGTTTCAGTCATCTCTGTGCAATATTTTGTCCGTGACAGCATTTTCCACAGACAGACAGACATACAGACGGACAGACGGACATCGCTAAAATGTCTTAAAATCGATCGGGCATCATGAATATATATACTATATGGGGTCCCAGATCGATATTTCGATGAGTTACAAACGGAATGACAAACTTACATATATACCCTCTATCACTAAGTGGAGGGTAAAAAAATATGGGGTTTTTTAAGAATTGTTTGTTTTGTCTTTAAGGGAATATTGTGCCAACTAGTTCGATTCCGCAAATTTCCGTACTTAGCCAGCCTATAAACATTAGACATAGGCCTACACACGAAAAAAAAACTTTGTCAAATTACTAGGAAGATTCTCGTAATCCCATTTTACCAATATTTGACTTGTTTATTTAACCAAATCGAAATTTACATTTTTTTTACAAATTTCCAAGATAATTTTTCAAAAAAAAAATCTAGTTAATTCACGCGAATTCCTTGTAATATTAATTGCGCCAAAAAACTGTAAATTTAGAATTTTATTGGTAAAAAGCTTGTAAAAATACAAAATTATTGGTAAAAAGCTTGTAAAATAACTAGGAATTCTCGTAAAATAGGAGGTAGCAAAAAATCTAGTAAAATTACGAAACCTCAAACCTTTGATCGTGTCAAAAAATTTGTAAATTTACAATTTTACTGGTAAAAAGCTTGTCAAATTACAAAATTATTGATTAAAATCTTGTAAAATTAATAGGAATTTTTATCAAATAGGAGGTACAAGTTTTTCTTGTAATTTAACAAGGTTTTCTTTTTTAGTGTACACCACTCTGTGGTACAGGCTATAATGGTCGATCGACTCAGAATGACTTTTTGTGTCGATTTAGCGATGTCCGTCCGTCCATGTAAACGTTGAGCGCACGAAATAGATCGCAATTTTTTATAAACTTGTCTGAAATTTGAAACTTAAGCTCCTGTTTGAGCTTCCCAAGGACGAAACCTATTGAATTTGGAAAACATACATTGACCTAGCCCCATACAAACGTTCTCTTTAAATTTGGCTCAACCGTATTTAAACAGGTATTATTTCGGTATCTTTTCCGTTTTGTCAGGTAGCCCTATTTCGTAGTCACAAATCATCATTTTAAATTAAAAATAGATAGGACCAGCCCTTCTTGTAGTCCCCATACAAACCCCAGTTATAAGCTCTCAAAAATGGACAAAAACACGTTTTTTGAGAACTTTGACCTCAATTTTCTCGAAAACATGACGTGATAGAAAAATTTGAAAACCTGATTCAGAATCAGCATCGAAATGTTAATCGAAAACGAGTTGTACAATCCCAGAATATCTTTAAAAAAATTTCACAAAAAAATGCTCTCAATAATGCACAAAAAGTCGGTTTTTAGTAAACATTGACCTCAATTTTCTCAAAAACCTAACGTTACGGAAAACTTTGGAAACCACATTTGGAATCAGCATTGAGAGGATAATCGAAAACGGGTGTCCAGACCGCTGACCCATCAAAAAAATTTTCAAATGACGGTCAGTGTTTTATAATTTTGAAATTAGAACAAAAACTTTAAAGCTTTATAACTTTTTAATTTCATAACTTTTTAAAGGGTTGTGATTAGTGTTGGGGAATTCCCGAACTTTTAAATTTCCCGGGAAACGGGAAATAAAAAAATTATTTATCCCGGGAAATTTTCATTATCAATATAAATCATTGAAAAACATCAAAATTTCACAAAAGTGTTGTTTAAAACTGATCATTTACGAATAACAATTAATTGATCTTTTTCGAATTACAATTGATCTTTTACGAAATACAATTGATCCTTTACGACTTACAATTGATCTTTTACGAATTACAATTGATCTTTTACGAATTACAATAAATGGTGTAGTATGCGATTTTTAAGTTTTAAAATTTAAATCTCATTTTTGTACTCTTTGATTTTTTTTTGATTTTTTTGTGTAAAACTTCTATTGATTCTACAAAGTTTTTGCCCAGTAGGATCGTGGGATAACGATTTAACTATTTTTTTTAAATTTTTTGAAAAAATTTTGTTGTAATTTTCAAATCTTAAAATCATTTCTACTGCTCCAATGGTGCGTCATAGAGGGGTCATTTCCAAGACCGACCCCCATTAATTTTTACGTCTAAAAATTTCTTCGGAACAAACTAATACCCTATCTCCAATTTCTAAGGGGGCTCCCACAAAAAACGACATTTTTTAAAATTTGCTCCAACCGCTCTAACTGCCCTAAGAGTGTCCTTAGAGCAATCAAATGTATGTATTTTCTCTGAACACACCTACTAACAATAAGTGGTGGGTATAAAAAGGAGAAAATGTAGGGGTATATTTGATTCAGCACAGCTGATTAACGTTCTCATTTGTTTTTTTGTTGATTCGAACATTTGTTTTAAAAAATTAGCTAACTTAACAAAAAAAACTACTGAAATTTCTATTTAATAGTTTTTTGTTTAAATTTAATTTTCATTTGACATATTTTCAACCAAATAAGAGATAAATATTTTATTTAGAATGTACATAAATTAAGTAGGTAAATTGTTGTCAAACTATTTTTTGTTTATTTTTACATTCTAATATAATTAATATTTTTTTCTTTCTGTGTATCTACTGTATGACTGTATTGCCTTGTTTAAATTTATATCCACCACTAGCAGCGATAACTTCGACTGGAAGGTTGGCATCTTCTGTAATAGCGCTTCTGCTAGGTCGGATTGTGGAATGTTCTGAGGCTGGGGGTTCTGTGTGGTGGATTTCTACATGTTGACGGAACGTCCGCACTAAGCTTGCCGTCAATATGGGTACCAGGGAGGAGTCCTTGGTATTCAGGTTGGCTAAGGAGGGGTGTACCGGGCCAGGGGTGAAAACCAGCAGCCAAGAGTCCCCGCGGTAAGCAGTAGTGGGATAGCGTACCGGAGTGTTGTGCCATCATCAGCCCAGCCAATATGATTGGACCATAATCTTTTTGGTAAACAAATTATTAAAAAATTTTCTTTATACATAATAACTTTTATGAGTCAAACTTTTTTTTTTTTTTGTAAAAAAAAAAATTATAGAAAATTTGTTTAAATTTTTTATATTAAAAAAAAAAACTAAAAAAAATTAAATTCGTTCGGCATTGCCGAATATCTCTACAATGCAAAAATAACTTTATTTGAAACAAAATTTTGTAAAAAAAAAAAATGTTCGCGGAAAAAAAAGTTTTCCGAAAAAATAAATTCTGCAAAAAAAAAAATTTGGTGTAAAAAAATTGGTAAATGAAATTAATTTTGTGAAAACAAATGTTTAAAAATAATTTCCGCGGAAAAATTTTTTTGGGGAAAAAATTCCGCGTTAGGGATGAAAAATTAATGGGGGTTTGGCCCAGCTAGAAAGTAAAAAGTCGCCTTTTTATACGAAAAATTTTTCAAAATTGGAGAACTTATCTGTACGAAAATAGCTTCTAACTCTGACACTTTCTGTACAAAAAATGTCCCAGAATATAAGATTTTATCTATACAAAAATTTTGTTAGAATCTAAGACTTTTTCTATAGGGAAAATGTCGCAGAATCTGAGACTTTTCTATACGGAAAAGGTCTCAAAATCTAAGACTTTTTCTATATGAAAAATGTCTTAGAATCTGGGGACTTTTTTGAGACTTGTAGCAACTTTAACTTTTAAAATAGTTTCTCAGAAATCCTGTACGAGAAATGAGACTTTTTATATAGGAGAAATGTTTCAGAATCTGAGACTTTTGATATTCAAAAAATGTCTAAGAATCTAAAACTTTTTCTATACAAAAAGTGTCTCAGAATCTGAGACTTTTCCTATACGAAAAATGTCTCAGAATCTGAGACTTTTTCTCTACGAAGAATCTGAGACTTTTTCTAAAAGAAAAATGTTTCAGAATCTGAGGCTTTTTCTATACACAAAATGTCTCAGACTTTGAGACTTTTTCTATACAAAAAATGTCTCAGAATCAGAGACTTTTTTAAATCAAAAATGTCTTAGAATCTAATACTTTTTCTTTACGAAAAGTGTCTCAGAATCTGTAACTTTTTCTTTACGAAAAGTGTCTCAGAATCTTAGACTTTTTCTATACGAAAAATGTCTTAGAATCTCAGACTTTCTCAGAATCTGAGAGTTTTTCTATACGAAAAATGTTTTAAAATATGAGACTTTTTTTATACGAAAAACGTCTCAAAACCTGAGACTTTTTCTATGCGAAAAAAGTTTCTGAATCTGATAAATTTTATTTGTGAAAAATGTCTCAAAATCTGTGATTTTTCTATACGAAAAATGTCTCAAAATCTGAGACTGCCTAAGACTCTGAAACTTTTTCTATACGAAAAATGTCTCACAATCTGAGTCTTTTTCTATACGAAAAATGTCTCAGAATCTGAGACTTTTTCGATACGAAAAATTTCTCAGAAACTTAGATTTTTTCTGTACGAAAAATGTCCCAGAATATAATACTTTATCTATACAAAAATTTTGTTAGAATATAAGACTTTTTCTATAGGGAAAATGTCTCAGAATCTGAGACTTTTTCTATACGAAAAATGTCTCAAAATCAGAGACTGCCTAAGAATCTGAAACTTTTTCTATCCGAAAAATTTCTCAGAATCTGAGTTCAAAATATTTTTTCTGATTGATATTTTTGTTTATATAAATAACAAAAATAAAAAAAAAAAATTTAGCCAAAAAGATTATGGTCCAATCATATTGGCTGGGCTGATGATGGCACAACACTCCGGTACGCTATCCCACTACTGCTTACCGCGGGGACTCTTGGCTGCTGGTTTTCACCCCTGGCCCGGTACACCCCTCCTTAGCCAACCTGAATACCAAGGACTCCTCCCTGGTACCCATATTGACGGCAAGCTTAGTGCGGACGTTCCGTCAACATGTAGAAATCCACCACACAGAACCCCCAGCCTCAGAACATTCCACAATCCGACCTAGCAGAAGCGCTATTACAGAAGATGCCAACCTTCCAGTCGAAGTTATAGCAGCTAACGGCAAATATAAGTGGTTGGTTGATAAAAAAAAAAACACAAGTTTATTAACAGTGCTATAAATAGATTTTATAAAAATAACCCTGAATGTGTGTATTATACTTAAAGCTTTGCTAGTGAGCAAGTTATGGGCAATTTAAAGTTGTGACGTATTTTTTTATATAATTTAAACTTTCATTTTTTTTTTTGTTTTCAAATTAAAATTTTAAAGTAACTTTAAAAAAAAAATTAACCTAAAAATTAAAAAAAAAAAAAAAATACCCTCTCCGTGACAATGTTCTTTGAACATTGCCGTGACCAGGATTCGAACCTGGGTTACCACGGCCACAACGTGGGGTCCTAACCACTAGACGATCACGGCTATTGAAGGCTTATCGTCGCCAATGCCAGATAACTGCTAGGTGCTTTGACTGATATCGCAACGTAATTTGATTAAAAAAAAAACTATTTAAGTTTTTATTCAACTGATAATACTACATTGTATATTGTTTAAATAAGATAATTTTTTTAAAGCTAAATTTAGTTTCTATTCTACGAAAAACAAATAAAGCCCATAAACACAAACTTTGTTATCGATTTCCAAGAACTCATAAATTTATTATCAAATTATTGTTTGTTAAATTTTTATGAGTTACATATAATTAGCAATTGATTTTTTTAAATATGTGATTTATTAACAAAATGATAATTACACTAGTTTACAGAGATTGATGAACCACGACATTTTGCATTTATTTTCCATATGAAATCTCGCGCTTATTTTGAAAATGAAGTATACTCAAAATAATAACTCTTTTAAATTACAGAAAAACTCTGCTAATTTAACAGAGTACACCATAATTTTCCAGCTAACAACATTTCTTGGTAATTTTACTAAAAAATTTTGTAAAATGATTTTGACAGAAAAAAAAGTTAATTTACAGAGTTTATAGTAAAATATTGGTTAAATATGAAAGCTTTTTGACAGAGAAAACTCTGTAATTTTACTTTAAAACTCTGTAAAATCATTTGGACAAAAAAACTGTTAATTTACAGAGTTTCTAGTAAAATATTGGTTAAATAAACCACCATTTAGCAAAGAAAACTATGTTAATTTACATATATTTGTAAAATACATTTGATGCAAAAAAAAAAATTACAGAAAAAACTCTGTAAATTTACAGAGTTTAGTTAAATGCATGTTATTTTGTAAAATTTTAATAAGATTTCTGAAAAATAAATTTTGATTACTTTTTTTTGCTACTTTTTCAACTTTTTAAAAAAAAAAAAATATACAGATAAAATTTTGATGTTTGGTAACAAAAACAAAAACTTCTCAAAAAAGAAAACTTTTTTGGTTATAAAAAAAAATACGAAGTATTATAAAATACAGATCTAAGCAGATCTGTATTTTAGCAGAAAACTATGTTAATTATCTCTAAAATTAAGATTACAAACTAAAAAGTAATATAACAGAGGAGACTTTGTTTTTTTTGTCACAACAAAATACAAAGTACTTTCTTTAAATCTGCATTTTGACAGAAAACTCTGTCAAATATCTGTTGAATTGAGATTACAGTAATTTTACAGAGTATTTTACAGAATTATTACTTTGAGTGTAGCAATAATTTTTTGGTTACAAAAAAAAAACAAAGTATTTTGCTTAAGTCTGTATTTTAGCAGAAAACTCTGTTAATTATCTGTAAAATAAAGATTACAAAGTTAAAAGTAATATAACAGACAAAGCTTTGTTTTTTTTTTTTGGCACAACAAAATAAAATGTATTTTATTTAAAACTGTATTTTGACAGAAAACTCTGTCAAATGTCAGTTGAATATTGAGATTACAGTCATTTTACAGAGTATTTTACAGAGTTATTATTTTGAGTGATACTTTATGTGATTCTATTTGGATGCGTTACACATGGATAGGGTTGCCATCCGTCCTCTTTTCCCCGGACACCGTCCTCTTTTTTAGGGCGTCCGGGGCAGTCCTACTTCTTTTTTAGAAAGTGTCCGGGGTTGTCCTCCTTTTTTCCTCATATTTTTTTTTTTGTATTATTTAACGTCCGAATTATTGGCATCGCTGTATTTTCGCTTACCAGCAGTAATGCCAACTTTTTGAGAACAAAACGAGCACAGAAATAAAAAATACTTTAAAACTCGTATATTTTGAGTAAAAAAGCACTTTATGTAGAGCGAAAATTACTACGTTATTATCAGCTGGTGTGTCGTAAGGTTGGCTCTCCGAGAAAAGAAGAAGAAGAACAAAATTTGTATATCAAAAATTTTCATTTCAAATGTTTCTAAATGATTTTAAGCAAATTCTATTTGAATTTCCAAAAATTGTATTTCACAAATTCCCAATTGTATTTTAAATTTGTATTTTAAAATTTTCTAAATGCTTTTTAAAAATTCCATTTCATAAATTTCAAATTGTATTTCAAAAATTTCCATTTATAAATTCTGATTTTTTTTTTATTAAAAAATAAAAATTGTTTTATTCGACCTTTAAATATTATATTTTGAGTTGGTTCATTCTAGCTCGAGGTCATTATTTCCTTTACTAATTAAAACTATGCTATTCCCATAGAATAATTTTCAAGAAAATTATTTTTCTGTTTTAAATTTGTTTATGTTGGTAATTTTTTGCAAGACTTTATCGACACGTTCATTAAGTCCATTAAGTCTTGTAAAAATGACCAACATAAATAAATTTAAAACAGAAAAATAATTTTCTTGAAAATTATTCTATGAGAATATCATAGTTTTAATTATTAAAGGAAATAATGACCTCGAGCTAGAATAAACCTACTCAAAATATTTCCATTCAAAAATTTTCTAACTGCTTTTCAGAAAATTCTTTTTTTTTTCTTTTTTAAATTTTTTTTTAAAGTTTAAATGTTTGTCCATCCACACAAAAAAAATTCAGAAACACGTTCTTCGTTTTTTTCGAGAAAATCGCATTTGAACTTTAAATTTCATAACAATTTTGTAATTTGCTTGTATTTCTTTGTTTTAACGTTGCGAATGAGTAATATTTATGCAATTAATATTACGCATTCGCAACGTTAAATCAAGAAAATACAAGCAAATTACAAAATTGTTATGAAATTTAAAGTTCAAATGCGATTTTCTCGAAAAAAAACGAAGAAAGTGTTTCTGATTTTTTTTTGTGTGGATGGACAAACATCTAAACTTAAAAAAAAAAAAATTTAAAAAAGAAAAAAAAGTGTCATGTTTTTTAATAAATTGACATTTTTAAAAAATGGAAAATTTCAGAACGGGTTCTGAAAATTTTCAAAAAAAAAAATTTTTAATCGATAGCCCATACAAAACTATATAAGAATTTTTTGAGATTGTGGTGCATTCCGTTTTAATGTGATAAATATTTAATCAAGTCAACTCGCCACAAATTTGACCATTTTTCCAATATTAGACCACGACTTCCAAGCCCAGTTTTTGAAAATTAGAAAAACCAAAAACGCAATTTTCTTAGTTCCATATAGGGCTATCCAAACAACCTATTCAGAAATTTACGGGACACATGTTTTTCTGTAGCGGGACATTTGGTGTGGAATGCCTCATATGTCAAATTTGTATATCAAAATTTTTCAGAAAATTTTGATATACATACAAAAAAAAAATGTTGACATACAAAAAAAAAGTTTGAAAAGCAGTTATTATTATTTATTATTATTAAAATTATTATAAAATTATTATTTAAATTCAAAATTAATTTTCTTATAATTATTTAGAAAAATTTGAAATGAAAATGGAAGTTTTTGAAAAACAAATGGAATTTTCTGAAAAGCATTTAGAAAATTTTAAAATACAAATAGAAAACTCTGATATACATTGAAAATTTTTGACTTATATTTAGAAATTTTTTAAATATAACTGGAAATTTTTGTATTATAAATAGATATTTCCAAAATATAATTGAATGGATATATCCAAAATATTGAAATATAATTGGAAATTTATTTTTTAGTGGAAAAAATAGTTTTCTTAAAAAAAAATATTTTTTTTTTATATTGTATTGCGTTGTTGACTTTGTTCAAATTAATTTATTTAAAAAATACTGTCCTCTTTTTTGGGTCAAATGTCCTCGTTTTTTTAGGTTGACGTCCTCTTTTTCTCAAAATGCAAATGGCAACCCTACACATGGACTAACAAACTGAGTATACCTCAGTAGTAAAATAGTTGCAAGAGTACTAAAAAAAATTGTTAAAAGTCTTTCATTTGATTTTCGCGATCATCAAATAGTAGTCATGTTATGATCACAATTCACACACATTAACAAAAGGAATCATCGCATTGCATCTCATTAAAATTGCATTTAAATGCTTAAATCATTTCATCATTTCAACTTGTGTGTAGCCACGAAAAATCAAAATCGAATCTTTAGACAAGCGAATCACAAAACAACTGCGGCAAAAGAGACTTGGACGTGATGGTTACAACCAACCAACAACAATGTACAACCGCCACATATCAGTAGCAGCACTTCCATCTTGATTGACACGCTTATTCAATGCGTTGACATAATGATGGACATGAATTGTAATGATACGAAGAGATGACAAAAAAAAAAATACACCGAATTAAAGATGCGCCGGCGCACATTTTTTTTGGACTTGAACAATTGTTTTTTGGGTCATGCATTTTTTTTTGTTGCAGCGCAGGAATTTTAATTAATAAAATTATTATTTTACGATAATTTGTCATGAATTCTGGTAAATTTGTATTTGATTTTAGAAAAAAAAAATCTTTTATCTAAAATTAATTTTAAAATGATTATATCACTTGATGTGGTTGGTATCTTGATTGTGACTCTTGCGGTGATTTTAACTTTACGATAAGTTGATGTGTCAAACAATTCAATCAAAGCAGCACACAATACAAATCTTTATTTAGTTCTTTCTTTATGGTTATTTTTATTATATAGTGAAATAATCGTGAGATAGAAGAAAAAAAATCTAAATTTAATTATAACAATGTACAGTGGGATAAACTTGGTGGCATTATTTTTTCGACCTCCAAGTTTCCACTTTCAATATTGAAATAAACAGGTGACGTTTAACATCAGTACACACATCCCGTTGTGATAACATGGTACTGTAATAGGTTCCCCTACTAATCCATGCCGTTAAACCAATTTGATCTACTTAGGAAACTCCTAAGAATTTTGACATCCGACAAATCAGAAAGATCGTGTAGCTCCGTAGATCCCAGTGAGGCCAGTCTCTGACCAAAAAGTGCCTCGCAATGTCAGATAAAGTGTTCGATAGTTTTCAACTCATCCAAGAGTGTCGCAATTTGGAGATATTGGGGGAAATTGTGAACAATTTTGATTTTGGGCGAGCCCATCCCCCCTTTTCCTCATCCCTTTGTCCCGACCATAAAATACCTTTTTTTCGAACCCACGATATTAAGTTTTTAAGGTGCAAAAGTATCGCGACTGGACTATTTGGGTGAAATTGTGACCCTTCTTATTTTCGGCCCCTGGTTACTTAGAAGGCTGAAAATTTGCATTTGCGAGTTTTTCACTAACAATAAGTATAACAACTAAACCAAATTTCATCAATAACGGAGGGGGTCAAATATACGTATGATTGATTTCACTAAGAATAACCCAATGACAATCCAGCAAAAACTTGGTAATGACAGATCATTACCATTCGCATTACTTAGTAATGATAAAAAATTACCTTTAGCATTATTTTGAAATGAAAAATAAGGGCTTACTAATAATGACTTACCTAAGTCATAATAAAATAAACAAATTTCAGAACTAGATTTTGACTTTTTGACTCCCTGCACATTATTTTGATTAAGAATGAAATAAAATGAAATATTTTTTTAATTTTTTTTTTAAATAATTTTTTCGTTACCGATAAGTATATATGGGGCATTCCATGTCAAATCGGACACTTTGAAATTTTTTTTTTTTAGATTTTCCCAATTTGTTTACAGCTTTTAGTACCCTTCGAAAACTCCTTCGTGGTAAATTTTCAGATTTTTTTGATGACCAGTTCAAAATATATCGAATTTTTAAAAATTGGTAGTTTGTTCCTTTACTCAAACTTCTTTTACTAATAACTTCTTCAATAATGGTCTAAATTTAAAATTTATTTTTTCAAAATTTTTGTTTTTTTACGTACTTTAAAAAAAAATCCCAAAAAATTCTTAAAAGCGCTCTAGTAAGCGATTTTTAAGTTTTAAAATTTAAATCTCATTTTTGAAAATGTTTGTACTCTTCGGTTTTTTTGAAATTTTTTTGTGTAAAACTTCTACAAGTTTTTTGCTCAGGAGGATCGTGGGATAACGAATATTACTATTAAAACTTTTTGAAAAAAATTTATTGTAATTTTCCAATCGTAAAAAATGGTGCGTCATAGAGGGGTCATTTAAGAGACCGACCCCCATTAATTTTTACGTCTTAACATTTCTTTGGAACAAACTAATACCCTATCTCCAATTTCTAAGGGAACTCCCACACAAAACGACATTTTTTAAAATTTGCTTCAACCGCCCTAACTGCCCTAATAGTGCCCTTAGAGCAACAAAATGTATGACCGACCCACAATATTTTTTTAGTCCAAACATTTTCTCTGAACACACATACCCTCTATCTCTAATTGCTATGGCGGTCCCCATACAATTTTTTTTATTTTTTGTAAATTTGTTTTATTTAATCAGCTTCTACCGATCCAATGGTGCGTCCGAGAGGGCTCATTAGTGAGACCGACCCCCATTTAATATTACCCTACAACATTTTTTTTAAATATACCTACGCCCTATCACCACTCCCTAAGTAGGCTGCCATACAAAATTACATTTTTATAAAATTTGCTCCAACTGTTAATTGTATGGGAGCCTACTTAGGGAGTGGAGATAGGGCGTAGGTATGTTTTAAAAAAATGTTGTATGGTAAAAATAAATGGTGGTCGTTCTCACGGTAGAAGCTGATTAAGTAAAACAAATTTACAAAAAATAAAAAAATTGTATGGGGACCGCCTTAACATTTAAAGATAGAGGGTAGGGGCGTTCAGAGAAAATGTTTGGACTAAAAAAATATTGTGGGTCGGTCATACATTGTGTTGCTCTAAGGGCACTATTAGGGCAGTTAGAGCGGTTGGAGCAAATTTTAAAAAATGTCGTTTTGTGTGGGAGCCCCCTTAGAAATTGGAGATAGGGTATTAGTTTGTTCCAAAGAAAAGTTAAGACGTAAAAATTAATGGGGGTCGGTATTATAAAGGACCCCTCTATGACGCACCATTGGAGCAGTAGAAATGATTTTATGATTGGAAAATTACAATAAAAATTTTTCAAAAAATTTAAAAAAAATAGTAATAATCGCTATTCCACGATCCTCCTGGGCAAAAAATTTGTAGAATCGAAAGAAGCTTTACACAAAAAAATTAAAAAAAAAATCGAAGAGTACAAACATTTTCAAAAATGAGATTTAAATTTTAAAACTTAAAAATCGCATACTAGAGCGCTTTTAAGAATTTTTTAGGATTTTTTTTAAAAAGTACGTAAAAAACAAAAAATAAAACAAAAATGGAAATTTGGACCATTATTGAAAAAGTTATGAGTAAAAGAAGTTTGAGTAAAGAAACAAACTACCAATTTTTAAAAATTCGATATCTTTTGAACGGGTCATCAAAAAAATCTGAAAATTTACCACAAAGGAGTTTTCGAAGGGTACTAAAAATTGTAAACAAATTGGGAAAATCTAAAAAAAAAAAATTCAAAGGGTCCGATTTGACATGGAATGCCCCATATGTAATTAGTTAATAATACTGTTTTGATAACCATTACATTCGGCACATTTGCTTGTAAATGTAATGGGAACGGTAATTCGAATCAGAAGTAGTTATAACTTTCGAATTTTCCATTACACATTTCATTACTTGGTAATGCAAGTTTTTGTTGGGAAAGTGCAAAATATTATTTTTTACTTAAAAAAAATGTTTCCCAAAAATTTCGTTCCCCAAATTTTTTTTAGACCGCTTAGAATCACTTTTTTTAAAACAAAGCTTTTTCATTTCGATTAGAGTATTGTTCTAGTTCGAGGCCCAAAAATTATATTTATCATATTTTCATAATAAACTATTTATTGCTTTAAAAAAAGCTAGATTTTGCTTTTGTAAATTTTAAATTGTGTTTCGACAATCATACACTCAAAATAATAACTCTGTAAAATATTCTGTAAAATGACTGTAATCTCAATTCAACAGATCTTCGACAGAGTTTTCTGTCAAAATACAGATTTATAGAAAATACTTTGTATTTTGTTATGACAAAAAAACGAAGTTTCCTCTGTTATATTACTTTTTACTTTGTAATCTTAATTTTACAGCTAATTAACAGAGATTTCTGCTAAAATACAGATTTAAGCAAAATACTTCGTATTTTTTTATGACCAAAAATTTACCAAACATGAAAATTTTGAAAAAGTAACAAAAAGTAGTTGAAAAAGTAGCAAAAAAAGTTATAAAAAAAATCTTTTCAGAAATCTCTTATGTAAATTTACAGAGTTTTTTGTGTTATTTTTTTTTATACCCTCCAACCACAGTATGGGGGTATACTCACTTTGTCATTCCGTGTGTAACGCATCGAAATATCGGTATAGGACCCCATGAAGTATATATTTTATTGATCAGTGATCAATTCTAAGACATTCTAGTGCTGTCCGTCCGTCCGTTTGTAGAAGACACGATACAGTCCAAAATAAAAGAGCTAGACTACCGAACTTTGGCACGAATATGTCTTAAATTCCTAGGCAGGTCAAGTTCAGAAATGGGCAAAATCGGACCAAGGGGAAAAAAGTTCCCCCTTGGAGAACTAAACCAACCAAAGAAACCCGCATTTTTTGCAGGGTTTTTTGTACTTTTGCTAAGCAAATGCAACATTCTTATCTCAGAAGAAGTTCAAAATCGCAAGGAAAGGTGCCCCTAACGTCTCCCACCAACCCCCACCCCCTTCCCCCCATCAAAAAAAAAAAAAGCCCCAGGATTTTTTTTATATGGTTTTTGTTTTTACACATTGGAGGGTATAAAAGATTCGGCACAGCCGAATGTTACCCTCTCACTTGTTGCATCAAATGCATTTTACAAATATATGTAAATTTACATAGTTTGCTAAATGGTGGTTTATTTAACCAATGTTTTACTAGAAACTCTGTAAATTAACATTTTTGTCCAAATAATTTTACAGAGTTTTAAAGTAAAATTACAGAGTTTTCTCTGTCAAAAAGCTTGCATATTCAACAAATATTTTACTATAAACTCTGTAAATTAACAGTTTTTGTTTGTCAAAATCATTTTACAGAGTTTTTTAGTAAAATTACCAAGAAATGTTGTTAGCTGGAAAAGTATGGTGTTAAATTAGCAGAGTTTTTCTGTAAATTAACAGAGTTATTATTTTGAGTGTACCAGATTTAAATAGTTTTATCTAGATAAGATGACAACTGGTCATTGACCAGTGTAAGTTTAATATTACACAGTGTGTAATCCGTATACATACACACCTTTTGTGTAATGTGCATGTTTGATTTTAAACAACCAATAAATTAATTACACTGTGCTACAAATGACCAAAAATAAAATATGCAGGGGTTCTCATATGAAAATTCGGGTTGGTTGGAGTCCATAGAGTACTGATATACTCATAGTTTTTCTGGATCACTTCGTTAAGTACGTTTTTTATTGGCAAATGTGTTGAAAAACGGCAATTCTTAAATTACAAATTTAAAAAATTATTGCTTTGTTAGTTTGCAACCGATTTTCAATTTTATGGATTTTTTGGAAAGGTATAAGTCTTACCTTTTAAAGAAAACAAAAATATTAAAAATCGATCAAGAATTGGCTGAGCTACGATCGTTTAAGTTAAAAAAAATCCAATTTTTTGAAAAATTTGTCATATTCTTTATACTCTAAGTTGAAATTGCATCATTAAACAATTTTATTTTTATTTTTGTATAAAAGTATAGTAAAGTAGCTTTCCAAAACACCAAAAAACATAACAATCGGTTAAAAAATTAATGAGTTATGCTAAGTTTTGTGATAGGACATTTTTATTTTTTTTCAGAAATGCTTGTAATTCAGGTATTATTCATAAATCTTATTGCTAGTAGTAATTTTATGTGCCTATACATATAAACAAGAGATGGTAACAGAATTAGATTTGTGCGTGATTGACACATGATCACAAGTGAGCGTGATTGAAAATCAATTTTACTCACGTGGTTGTGAGTGAGTGGAATAACAAAAATGGGCGTGTCAGTTGCTTCTAAATCCCATTTATAATTTTTTGGTTTTGTTTGAAAAATATGAGTGTTACTTCTTAAAAACAAAAATATTGAAAATAGGCTCGTTTAAGTAAAAAATCTTTTTTGAAAAGTAATACCTGCAACATTTTTATGACAGAAAAAGTTGTACGTTCGCAAACATTTTTGAAACGAAATTGGTAAAATTGTAGGATCATTTGATGGAAATTTTACCTATTTATAAATAAACGTATGAGGCATTCCACACCAAATATCCAACAAAAAAAAAAAACACATGTACCGTAAATTTCTGAACAGGTTGTATGATTAGCCCTATATGGAGCTAAGAAAATTGCGTTTTTGGTTTTAAAATTTTTCAAAAACTTGACTTAGAAGGTCAAATATTGGAAAAATGGTCAAATTTGTGTTGAGTTACCTTGTTTAAATATTTATTAAATTAAAACGGAATGCACCACAATCTCAAACATCGATTCATTTTTTTTTTTTTGGAAAATTTTCAGAATTAGTTCTGAAATTTTTGCATTTTTAAAAAAAGCCAATTAATCAAAAACCCGGCCACTTTTTTTTTAAGCTTAGATGTTTGTCTATCCACACAAATAAATTCAGACATATGTTTTTTGAGAAAATCGCATTTGAATATTAATTTTCATAACAATTTTGTAATTTGCTTGTATTTTCTTGTTTCAACGTAGCGAATGACTATTAAATATTTGCATTAGTCATACGCTACGTTGAACCAAGCAAATTACCAAATTGTCATGAAATTCAAAATTCAAATGCGATTTCTCGAAAATAACGAAAAAAACACATTACAATTTTTTTGTGTGGATAGACAAACTAGAGATGGGAACATGAGCAGATAAGAGCGTGAGTGTGACTGAATTCAATTTTACTCACGTGATTGTGAGTGAGTGTGAGAAAGATTATTGCGTGAAAGAGTGAGCGTGAGTTGATTTTTTTGCGTGAGTTTGCGTGATTTATTATCTCTTCATATTTCCTTTCATTCCAAAAAAAGCAAAAAAAAAAATGTAAAATTTTGCTTAACTTCAGATTTTGTCCCGAAAAAATCAAAACAAATGTAAAATTTTAGATTTTGCTGAAAATTTTGAAAGATTTTTGAAATTATTTTTAGTATAAATAAGAATATCGTGAGTGTGAGTCAACGTTAGCGTGAGTGACTCTTGCATCGGCGTACGTGAGTGTGAGTTGTATTAAATTTACACACGTGATTGTGAGTGTGTGTTAAAAGAAAAATTATGCTCGTGATTGAGTGAAAGTTAAAATTCACTCACGTGACCATCTCTTAGACAAACATCTAATCTTTAAAAAAAAATTAAAAAAAAAAAAATGTGGCCGGATTTTTTATAAATTGACTTTTTTAAAAAATGGAAAATTTCAGAACGGGTTCTGAAATTTTTTTTTATTTCACTCACACTTTTTTATTCCACTGACACTCACTCAAAACGACGTGAGTAAAATTGATTTTCAATCACGCTCACTTGTGATCATGTGTCAATCACGCACAAATCTAATTATGTTACCATCTCTTGTTTATATGCATAGGCACATAAAATTACTACTAGCAATAAGATTTATGAATAATACCTGAATTACAAGCATTTCTGAAAAAAATTAAAAATGTCCTATCACAAAACTTAGCATAACTCATTCATTTTTTAACCGATTGTTATGTTTTTTGGTGTTTTGGAAAGCTACTTTACTATACTTTTATACAAAAATAAAACAAAAATTGTTTAATGATGCACTTTCAACTTAGAGTATAAAGAACATGACAAATTTTTTAAAAAATTGGATTTTTTTTAACTTAAACGATCGTAGCTCAGCCAATTCTTGATCGACTTTTAATATTTTTGTTTTGTTTAAAAGGTAAGACTTATACATTTCAAAAAAATCCATAAAATCGAAAATCGGTTGCAAACTAACAAAGTAATAATTTTTTAAAGTTGTAATTTAAGAATTGCCGTTTTTCAACACATTTGCCAATAAAAAACGTACTTAACGAAGTGATCCAGAAAAACTATGAATATATCAGTACTCTATGGACTCCAACCAACCCGAATTTTCATATGAGAACCCCTGCATTTTTTTGGTGTAGCACAGTGTTATTATCCGACATTTAATTTGTAATAATAAACATGAAGTGACTGTTAAAAAGGTTTATGAACTAAAGAATAAATTAAAAAAACAACAGCATAAAAAAATATATGTTGTTAACAACAACGCAGATATAAAACAACTAGAATTAATATTTATATAAAACAATTTCTACACTCAAAATAATAACTCTGTTAAATTACAGAAAAACTCTGCTAATTTAACAGAGTACACTAGACTGGGTCGACCATAAAGGAGAAAAAAAAAGTTCCCATTGTGCGGGCTTAATTTTAAAGCTTACCTCGAAAAAGTTCCATAGCCAAAATATTAGATTTTTAGGTCGCGATTTGGTACCGCCGAAATCGTTTTTTGTTCATAGCTTTATCAGTTGATGTCCGATCGTTTTAAAAAAAAAATTGTTAGAAAGTCCTCAGCGAGTACTAAAGTTGACTCATATCTGGTTTTAACCTCAGAGGTCATCTTCTTGTTATGATTGTTAGTTTCTCATCTTTCTACCCACTTAAATGATTTTTATTATACCCTCCACTCTAGTGATAGAGGGTATATATAAGTTTGTCATTCCGTTTGTAACACCTCGAAATATTGGTCTAGGACCCCATAAAGTATATATATTCATGATCCTCGATCGATTTTAAGACGATCTAGCGATGTCCGTCCGTCCGTCCGTCCGTCCGTCCGTCCGTCTGTCCGTCTGTCTGTCTGTCTGTCTGTTGAAAACACGCTAACTTTTGAAAGACTTTACGGAGGCTCCTGAAGTTTGGCATATATGTTGGGCATTTACCTGGTCAGGTTGGTATTGCAATCCAGCGAAATCGGTCCAGTGGTTTAAAAGTTATAAGCAAATGAGTGAATTTCGGCAAGGGTTTTTCTGGAATTTACGAGATAAAACACACGGTAACTTTCGAACGGCAATTCTGAGGGTAATGAAGTGTGGCATATATATTTTCCGTTCCTCTGGTCCGGCTCGTTTTAAATTTCAGCCAAATCGGTCCAGTGGTTCAAAAGTTATTAGCAAAACCGTAAATTTCAGATTCTCCTCACCTTAAATTCACGTGTTGAAACCCCGTTAAACAGGTTTTAAAAACAATGGTAAGTCACAAAAATATTTTACAACGCATTTTTTTCACTCAAAAATATTTTTACACTAAAAGAAAAAAAAAATACACTCGAAAAAAATTTTACACTCAAAAAAAATTTTACACTCAAAAAAAATTTAGTAAATTATTTTTTTTTTTTTTTCAAAAATTAGTTAAAAAAAAAAGTTTTTTTAAACAAAATAAAATATTTCTAATCAAAAATTTTATTTTTTTACTCTAGAAAATTTACTATAACTTAAAAAGAGCATTGTGGAGGGTATTCATAGATTCGGCCAAGTCGAATTTAACTTTTCTACTTGTTTTTCCATTAAATTATAGCACTAAAAAATTCATGAAATTCTTCCCTTGGAAGTATCCAGTTAAATTTATTAACAAAAAAGTTACATTTGATTTAAGATTTTCATATACAATATAAAGAAAACTAGAAAAAACACTTGTTATTATGCCTTTAAACTATATTTAATTTTTTTAGTTTGTATTTAAATACATACGAAAAAGTGTTTTAAATCTTTTTCTATGGAAATTTAAAATTGAATGTAACTTTTTTGTTAATTAATTTAAGAGGGTACTTCTAAGGGAAGAATTTCATGAATTTTTTAATGCTATAATTTAATGGAAAAATAAAAATCATTTAGGTGGGTAGAAAGCTGAGAAACTAACACTCATGACACGAAGATGAGCTCAGAGGTCAAAACCAGATATGGGTCAAATTTAGTACTCGCGGAGGACTTTCAAACACATTTTTTTTTAAAACGATCGGACATCAAATGACAAAGTTATGAACAAATAACGATTTCGGCGGTACCAAATCGCGACCTAAAAATCTTATATTTTGGCTATGGAACTTTTTCGAGGTAAGCTTTAAAATTAAGCCCGCACAATGGGAACTTTTTTTTTTCGACCCGGTCTAGAGTACACCATACTTTTCCAGCTAACAACATTTCTTTGTAATTTTACTAAAAAACTCTGTAAAATGATTTTGACAGAAAAAAAACTGTTAATTTACAGAGTTTATAGTAAAATATTGGTTAAATATGAAAGCTTTTTTACAGAGAAAACTCTGTAATTTTACCATAAAACTCTGTAAAATGATTTGGACAAAAAAAAAAACTGTTAATTTACAGAGTTTCTAGTAAAATATTGGTTAAATAAACCACCATTTAGCAAGGAAAACTATGAAATTTACATATATATGATGCAAAAAAAATTTACAGAAAAAACTCTGTAAATTTACAGAGTTTAGTTAAATGCATGTTATTTTGTAAAATTTTTATAAGATTTCTGAAAAATAAATTTTGATAACTTTTTTTTCTACTTTTTCACTTTTTCTCAAAAAAAAAAAAATACAGATAAAATTTTGATGTTTGGTAACAAAAACAAAAACTACTCAAAACAGAAAACTTTTTTGGTTATAAAAAAATACGAAGTATTTTGCTTAGATCTGTATTTTAGCAGAAAACTCTGTTAATTATCTGTAAAGTTAAGACTGCAAAGTAAAAAGTAATATAACAGAGGAAACTTTGTTTTTTTGTCAAAACAAAATACAAAGTTTTTTCTTTAAATGTGTATTTTGACAGAAAACTCTGTCAAATATCTGTTGAATTGAGATTACAGTCATTTTACAGAGTATTTTACAGAGTTATTATTATGAGTGTACTTATATAATAAAGTTTTTTTATGTATGAGAATTTAGTAAAGGGATCATACACAGAAAAAAATATGGGGAAAAAGAATTTGAGTAATCACTTGTTTAAATTTAAAAAAAGTTTTGAGTAATTTTTTAATTGACGCAATTAAAAATTTACTCAAAAATTTAAAAACAAATTGAGTAAATAATTTAATAAGAATTTAATAGCTTTTTTAATTTTTTTTTGTAATTTTCTTAGTTTTTTTAATTCTCGTTTAGTTTATAGTTTTTTGTATATATACATGAAAGTTTGTAATCATATTTATAAAATTTTTTTATGTCTTTAAGACAATAATATATTTGGTAAAGTTTGAAAAAACATGTTTTTTTTTCTTTGTAAAAAAATATGAAATTTTTTTAAACTTTGTTTTTTTTAGAGTAGAAACAGAATAAGCCCGGCACGACTTTTTCCATACGGTTTGGCAGATTAAACCGGTGGCCGGCGCCGATGTGAAATAAAACTTGTTCTGTTTTTAAAAGGTGGTGCTTCTTGTTCTGTTCCTGCACTTAATAGTGTCAATTAAAAATTTACTCAAATTTTTTTGGCAAACATTTAATAAATTTTTATTAAAAATTTACTCAATACTATTAAATCGTTTACTGGTGGAAAATTGAGTAATTTTTTACTCAATAGTATTAAAAATTTACTCAAATTTTTTTTTTTATTTCTTTCTGTGTAAAATGTATGTGTAACTGCAATGAAATATGGTATTCAGGGATACACAACTTAACTGTAAACTAGAGATGCGCGCGTGACACGCATTTTTTGTGATTCACAATGTGATCGTGAGTGAAATTAACTTTCACTCACAATCACAGACATGCGCAATCACGTGATCGTGAGTGCGCATCACTAGAAAAAATATTTTTGTGCGTGAGCGTGCGTGAGTAATTTTTGTTTCGTGAGTTTGCGTGATTGTTTTGTGCTGTTTGAAACAAAAAACAAGTAAAAAAATCGTCATGATATTGAATTTAATACAAAATTGTGATTTAAATAAATTTTTATTATTGTTTTAACAAAATTAAATACTTTTTGTGCAAGAAAGCGAAAAAAGTAAAATAAAAATTAGTTAATTTTAGTTTCGAGAGTCTTCGTAAGCGTGATTATTTCGTGATCGTTTGAAAAATTTTAGTTACTCACGCGAGCGTGCGTGAACGTGAGCAGAAAAAAAATTCGTGCGGGAGCTATATTTTTATGTCGTAAATGCAAATTGGACACCAATTTTCAGCCTTTTATTCCAAGATGGTGTTGAGTAAACAATTTTTCAAAATGGCGATTTTTTAAAAAAAATTCAAATTTTTAATTTATTTTGACCATTAAAAAATATAGATATTTTAAAAAAAGTTGGACAACGTTTTGTTGGTATTTAAATGTAGTTTTAGAAAAAAAATATGAAAAAATTATTAGAGGTAATTATCACTTATTTTTTGACGTTTAAAAATTAAAAACGACTTTTTGAAAAAGTCCGAAACCTTAGATTTTTTTTGTAAAAAACTATAAAAATTCTACTCTAAATTTCGCAACTTTTAAGCCATAATTCGAGATGTGATCACAGTTCTTTCTCTTTGTTTTTTCTAATTTTTAGAATTGCACCTTTTATTTTTTGGATCTGATTTATTTTATATTGTGCTCCAAAAAAAAAGATAAATTGGCAGATACTGACCCTTACTTACCCTAGATATATTCACTTGGAGGTAAAAATACGTCTCACAAAAATTTAGGACGATCGGACATGGGTAGGGCGTTTAGCATGGTCCTTGAAATTTAAAAAACGGATTACAAGGAAAAATATAATTTTTTTTCTGTTTTTGCAATTTTTTTGGTATTTTAAGTTAAGTTTTAATTCAAGTGATAACAGAATAATGATGTGGAGTAAAATGCCTTTCTAATAAGGTACTAAAAGCTAACATCGGTTGAAAATCAGCCAATTTATTACAACTTCCCCAGGCATCTAGCCTGATTAAAGAATACGAGTCCCTTTGTTAAATTTATAGAAATTTTCTACTGTAATAACATTTTTTCATTATTCATGTTTCAGTGTAATATTTTTTTGGTTTTTCCAAATTTTAAAACAAAAAAAAAAAAAAATTTAAAATAGAGATTTCAAAAGGGTGTTGAAAATGCAGGCATTTTTAGCATTAATTTAAAACATGTTAGCAAAACACAATATGAAAAATACTTGTCATCTAATTACATTTGAACTTGAAGAATAAAAAAATGTTATTACAGTAGAAAATTTCAAAAATTGGATTATATTGCTTAATCAAGTGGTCTGCCATACGTTAGATGCCTGGAGAAGTTGTAATAACTTGGCTGATTTTCAACCGATTTTAGTTTTTGGCACCTTATTAGAGAGGCATTTACTCCGTATTATAATTCTGTAACCATTGAAATTTAAACTTAACTTAAAATACCAAAAAAAAAAATGATAAAACAGAAAAAAATAATATTTTTCCTTGTAATCCGTTTTTTAAACTTCAAGGCCCATGCGGAACGTCTTACCCATGTCCGATCGTTCTTAATTTTTGTGAGGCGTATTTTTATCTCGGTCAGTCAGTTTACGGTCAGTATCTACCAATTTAATTTTTTTGGGAGCACCATATAAAATAAATCAGAGTCAAAAAATAAAAGGTGCAATTTTCAAAATTTAAAAAAAAAAATAGAACAAATTGCGATCACATCTCGAATTATGGCTTAAAAGTTGCGTAATTTAGAGTAGTACTTTTAGACGTTTTTAAAAAAAATCGAAGGTTTCGGGCTTTTCAAAAAGTCCATTTTAATTTTTAAACGTTAAAAAATAAGTTATAATTACTTCGAATAATTTTTTTAATATTTTTTTCTAAAACTACATTTAAATACCAACAAAACGTTGTCCAACTTTTTTTAAGATATCTAGATTTTTAACTTTTCAAAATTAATTGAAAATTTAATTTTTTTTTTTTGAAAAAATCGCCATTTTGAAAAATTGATTACTCAAGACCATCTTGGAATAAAAGTCTGAAAACTGGTGTCCAAGTTGCAATTAATAAGTACTAAAACAATCACAATGGACCTCAGAGTCTACGTGTGTTGACGTAAAACGTCAGCAGCCACTTACAACCTAAGTACTAAAACATATCCAAAAATAAAATAAATCGAAAGGGATAGGGTCTAAAAGTGAGTGATTTGTCCTGGAATGCCCCATATGCAAACTATTGGATTGAGCGATACACAATTGAACTTTAAACTATTATAAAAAGGAAAAAAGATTTTAATTAGTTGTAAAAAAAAACCTGATATTTTTCGAATTACAATTGATCTCTTTCGAATAACAATTGATATTTTTCCAATAACAATTGATCTTTTACGAATAACAATTGATCTCTTGCGAATTACAATCGATCTTTTTCGAATTAGAATTGATATTTTTTTTCGAATTTACAATTGATATTTTTGAATTACTGTTGATCTATTTCAAATTACAATTGATCTTTTTCGAATTACAATTGGAATTTGTCGAATTCCAATTGATCTTTTCGAATTTCAATTGATCTTTTTCGAATTTCAATGGATCTATTTCGAAATACAATGGATTTTTTTTTAATTGCAAATTGAATTTTTGAATTACAAATGAAATCTTCGAATCACGAGTAGAATCTTCGAATTAGAAATGGAATTTTCGAAATACAAATGGAATCTTTGTATTACAAATAGAATTTTTGAATTACAATTGATTTTTTTTTTTTTAAATTAGGTACACAGAAAAAAAATATGGAGGAAACAAATTTGAGTAATCACTTGTTTAAATTTAAAAACAAAAATTGAGTAATTTTTTAATTGACGCAATTAAAAATTTACTTAAAAATGTTAAAAACAATTTAAGTAAAAATTTTAATAAAAATTTAATAGTTTTTTTTTAATTTTTTTTAAACTCTCATAATTTTTTGAATTCTCGTTTATATATACATTAAAGGTGTCCTAAGGACTAAGGTAATTTTTCAAAATCACTTTTTAATACGTGGTAGGGTCCTAAATTGTAGTTTTGTATCTAAAAATGAGTGAGCCAAAATTTAGAGAAAATCGGATAAAAAAAACTCGTGCCGAAAATGGATTGAAGTTTTGGGACACTCTTATCTGATGAAAAAACACGTTTTTTCTAGTTTTTTGAAAAATATTGGTATATGCTATTTTTTTGTTAATTTTTTTGTTAAGTAATATGAAAATGGTAATAAATTACCTTTCCAAAAAGCTTAAAGAAATTCAAATCGGATGAAAAATAAGCATTTTACGCATACATGCCCCAGACCATTGCATGGTTTTTAAAGCCAAAATTTGAAAATTTTCAAAATTTTTAGGCAAAAATAAAAAAAATTAAATTTTACTTTATAATTATATTAAATACATGTTATAGATAAAAACTAACAGATATGGTAGTCTAACTTTTTTTTCATTTGGCGTGGGTAGTGATATAATTTCCGCGGATTCCAAAGAAAATGAGTTTTTCTAAAATAATTTAGCAAATATGGGAAACAATTTTCTGTATTGTATTATACAAAGTGAAATACATAAATTCTGTAAATTTTTTGAGAATTCGGGCATCTTTAACCCCTTTTCGTCGAAATGAAATGACAAATTTGAGACGTTATACATTTCTATAATACAAAATATCTGCATATATCCGATTTCTCAAAAGTTACAGAATTTACGTTTTACACTTCGATCCGCACAATAGAGCACAATTTTTCAAAAATTTGCTCAATTATTGTAGAAAAACGCATTTTATTTGGAATCCGCGGAAATTTTATCACTACCCGCGCCAAATAAAAAAAAAGCTTGACTGCCATATCTGCTATTTTTAATCTTAAACATGTTTTCAATTTGATCACAAAGTAAAATTAAATTTTTACTATTTTTTTGTCTAAAAATTTTGAAAATTTTGAAATTCTGGCTCTAAAAACCATACAATGGTCTGGGGCATGTATGCGTAAAATGCTTATTTTTCATCCGATTTTAATTTTATTAGTCGTTTTGAAAAGGTAATTTAGTACTATTTTCATATTATTTCACAAAAAATTTAACAAAAAATGTCAAATACCAATGTTTTTCCAAAAACTAGAAAAAACGAGTTTTTCGTTCTTATAAGAATGTCCCAAAACTTCAATCCATTTTCGGCACGAGTTATTTTTAGCCGATTGTCCCCAAATTTTGGCTCATTAATTTTTAGATACTAACCCAATTAGAAATGTCGTTAAGACATCTCAAAGACTTCCTTATGACAATGTCAGTGTACCTGCTGACTGAAAAATCTCTGACCATACAAAAAACCTCATGACACCTCCTGACTTTTTCAAGTATTTTGTCAAAATTCCTCGCCGACAAGTATTCAGGTAGTCAATAGTGCTGACTACATTATGACATGTACATAGTACGCCTGAGATCATCCAAAAATTTAAAATTTATTAATCACGTCTTTTAATTTACACTACTTACTATTTTTATCTGTCCATTTCTTAAATTTAATTTTTTAAAACTTACTATTTTGATCTGCCTCACTTGGTCCGCGAACTCAGAACCTTCTGTTTACTGGTCTAGCACCTTACCCCTTTAGCCAAACTTTGATAATAAATGTGTTTATTTAAAAACAAATTTAAATTAATTTATTATTTGAACTGTCCTGTTATATATATTTCGTCACCTGAATTGAAAAATGCTACAATATGAATTGTTTTTCTCAAATATAACATTTTTTTAAATATTAATTGGAATTTGGTTTCATCCTATTTAACAAGATTTTGTTAGAGTTATTTAAGCGTATCTTAGTTGTTTTTAATATTATTTATACAAAACAAAAAAAATTATTTACATAAAAAATATTGCAGGTGCCCTTTACAATTAAGGTGACGATATATTCAATTTATTTTGTTTTTGACAAATTTGAAAATATTATGATTTCAAAATATATTTTATTACAAACAATTTTAAGTTGTGGTTGGCCTAGTTGTCTAGCAGGTTCGGCAGCTTACGTGTTCTAGATTTTTGGCCTCGGTTCAATCCCCGGTCGCGGATTTTTTTTTTTATTATTTTTTTATTGTTTTATGACCAATTCAATTTTATTTTTTTAATTACAAAGAAAACACTGTGCTACACCAAAAATATGCAGGGGTTCTCATATAAAAATTCGGGTTGGTTGGAGTCCACAGAGTACTGATATACTCATAGTTTTTCTGGATCACTTCGTTAAGTACGTTTTTTATTGGCAAATGTGTTGGAAAACGGAAATTCTTAAATTACAATTTTAAAAAATTATTACTTTGTTAGTTTGCAACCGATTTTCGATTTTATGGATTTGTTTTAAAGGTATAGGTCTTACCTTTCAAACAAAACAAAAATATTAAAAATCGATCAAGAATTGGCTGAGCTACGATCGCTTAAGTAAAATAAAATCGAATTTTTTGAAAAATTTGTCATATTCTTTACACTCTAAGTTGAAAGTGAATCATTAAACAATTTTTTTGAATTTTTTGTAAAAAAGTATAGTAAAGTGGCTTTCCAAAACACCAAAAAACATAACAATCGGTTAAAAAATTAATGAGTTATGCTAAGTTTTGTGATAGGACATTTTTAATTTTTTTTCAGAAACGCTTGTAATTCAAGCATTATTCATAAATCTTGTTACTAGTAGTAATTTTATGCGCATATGCATATAAACTAGAGATGGGAACGTAATTAGATTTGTGCGTGATTCACACATGATCAGAAGTGAGCGTGATTGAAAATTAATTTTACTCACGTGGTTGTTAGTGAGTGTCAGTGTAAGTGGAATAAAAAAATGGGCGTGTCAGTTACTTCCAAATCCTATTTATAATTTTTTGGGTTTGTTTAAAAAATATCAGTGTTACTTCTTAAACAAAAAAATATTGAGAATAGGTTAAAAACAGGCTAAGGTGCGATTGTTTAAGTAAAAAACCTTTTTTGAAGAGTTATACCTGCAACATTTTTATGACAGAAAAAGCTGTGCGCTTGCAAACATGTTTTTTTAAAACGAAATTGCTAAAATTGTGGGATCATTTGATGGAAATTTTACCTGTTTATAAATATACATGTGAGGCATTCCACACCAAATGTTCAGTGAGAAAAAAATTGTGTACCAAAATTTTTCAATGGATTCCGGGTAAAAAAGTTTTTTATATAACTAGGGTGAGATTTCCATGCAAATGAATGTTTTTTGTCGAAAGCCTAAAAACGATATCGACCAATTATCTTTCCGAATCAAGAGATTTGCATTAAATGGCATCGATTTGTTTTCGCATATATTGCATATTTTGGTGAAAATACATATTTTTGCATATTTTGATTTTAAATGCATATATTGTGCATATTTCGAACTTTTAAGTGAATATTATTGCATATTTTGGCATAAATTAGCAAAAACACAAATTGAAATAAATTTTTTTCAAAAACTATTTTAAATTTTTAAAATTTATTTTGAAAATCAGAAAAATTACTATTTTTTCTTCTTAATTTTTTTTTATAGATTTTCTTAATTTTTAAAAAAATCTTGCTAGACAAACATCTAATCTTTAAAAAAAAAAAATACAAAAAAAAAACAAAAGTGGCCGGATTTTTGAAAAATTGACTTTTTTAAAAAATGGAAAATTTCAGAACGGGTTCTGAAAATTTTCCAAAAAAATTTTAATCGATAGCCGATACAAAACTATACAAGAATGTAAATTTTTGAGATTTTGGTGCATTTCGTTTTTATTTGATATATATTTAAACAAGGCAACTTGACACAAACTTGACCATTTTTCCAATATTTGACCACGCCTCCTAAGCCCATATATGAGGCATTCCACACTAAATGTTCAGCAAAAAAAAAAAGTTGTGTCGTGTCAATATGAAATCATTTTCAAAGTATTCGCTCTTAGGGTACTATTAAATAACAAAAATAAAATTTAAGTTTTTTCAAAAAGTGGGCCTTGTAGGCGTGGTCAAAAATTGAAAATATCTAACTTTTTTGCCTGAGCATCTTTACTTCAATATTTATGCAAATTAAATGAAACACAGTAACGTCTTAAAGACAAAAGCTGTTTATAGATTTTTGAATGGGCTATCAATTAAATGGGCTATCAATAAAAGCAGAATGGGCTATCAATAAAAGCTATGAAAATGAAAATTGGAACATTTTCAGAAGAAGTTCTGAATTTTTTAAATTTAAACTTAAACTTTATTTATCAAACAACATGCCGCAAATTTATTTGTTTTTTATTTTTTTAAAAAAAGTTAAAGGAATTTTCTATCTGATCTGAAATTTTTAGAGATGTGTTTTGCCTTGTTTTCGAAAAATCAAAATTCAAAAATTGCAACACGCTTATTTTATACAATAATGGTATTTAAAACGTGTGCGTATGAGTAATATCAATATTTAAAAAATATTTTAAGAGGCGATGGTAGCGTGAGTGAGTTTTTAATAATGATTACGCACTCTTATGAAAGAAAAAATTTAGTCACGCACGATATTTTATTTTGCTCACGCACACGCGAGTAGAAAAAAATAAGTTACGGTCACGATGTTCACGTGAGCGTGAGTAAAATAAAATATCGTGCTTGAATATTTTTTTTCTTTCATTAGCGTGCGTGATCGTGAATAAATTCTCAGGCAAAAAAGTTTGATATTTTTAATATTTGACCACGCCTACAAGGCGCACTTTTTGAAAAAAACTTAAATTTTATTTTTGTTATTTATTAGTACCCTAAGAGCGAATACTTTGCAAATGATATCCCATTGAAACCACTATGGTTTTTCTGTAGTGGAACAGTTGGTGTGGAATGCCTCACATGGCTATCCATACAACCCATTTAAAAATTTACGGTTCACATGTTTTTTTTTCGCTGAACATTTGGTGTGGAATGCCTCATACGTATATTTATAAACAGGTAAAATTTCCATCAAATGATCCCACAATTTTACCAATTTTGTTTCAAAAATGTCAAATGTTTTTTGTCATAAAAATGTTGCAGGTATAACTCTTCAAAAAAGGTTATTTACTTAAACAAGCGCACCTTAGCCTGTTTTTAACCTATTCTCAATATTTTTTTGTTTAAGAAGTAACACTGATATTTTTTAAACAAACCCAAAAAATTATGAATAGGATTTGGAAGTAACTGACACGCCCATTTTTTTATTCCACTCACACTGACACTCACTAACAACCACGTGAGTAAAATTAATTTTCAATCACGCTCACTTCTGATCATGTGTGAATCACGCACAAATCTAATTACGTTCCCATCTCTAGTTTATATGCATATGCGCATAAAATTACTACTAGTAACAAGATTTATGAATAATGCTTGAATTACAAGCGTTTCTGAAAAAATTTAAAAATGCCCTATCACAAAACTTAGCATAACTCATTCATTTTTAAACCGATTGTTATGTTTTTTGGTGTTTTGGAAAGCTACTTTACTATACTTTTTTACAAAAAATTTAAAAAAATTGTTTAATGATGCACTTTCAACTTAGAGTGTAGAGAATATGACAAATTTTTCAAAAAATACGTTTTTTTTTACTTAAGCGATCGTAGCTCAGCCAATTCTTGATCGATTTTTAATATTTTTGTTTTGTTTGAAAGGTAAGACCTATACCTTTAAAACAAATCCATAAAATCGAAAATCGGTTGCAAACTAACAAAGTAATAATTTTTTAAAATTGTAATTTAAGAATTTCCGTTTTTCAACACATTTGCCAATAAAAAACATACTTAACGAAGTGATCCAGAAAAACTATGAGTATATCAGTACTCTATGGACTCCAACCAACCCGAATTATCATATGAGAACCCCTGCATAAATTATTTTTGGTCTTTTGTAGCACAGTGAAATTAAAAGAGCTTTAATGGATTAAACAAAATTACATCGATTTTACATCGGAAAAAAATTTTTTTAGCGATTGGTCGGATTTGCTATATAATTGTCAGCATTAAAGACATGATTTTTCTAAATTGATAAGACAACTTATATGACAAGTCAGTACATTTATAGAACTTGGGGAGCTCCGACAAAAGTTATGACATGTCCTTAAGTTGTCTTTAGTAAAACGTATTCACTTGCTGACTTCTACCTGATGAATCATTACTGACATTGTCTTAAAGACAAAATTTCTAATTGGGAATGTCCTATGTTCTTGAGACATAAATATGTTTCGTAAAGTTTTAAAAAACAAGTTTTAAACATTTAATAAATTTTTATTAGAAATTTACTCAATACTATTAAATCGTTTACTGGTGCGAAATTGAGTAATTTTTTACTCAATAGTATTAAAAATTTAATTAAATATTTTTTTTTTATTTTTTTCTGTGTACATCTGTAAATGAGTAACTATTTTTGTTATAAACCCTAAAGCTAATAACTTGGTAATGGAAGTTTTTAAAAGGATGTATAAATATTTTGGTTTTGGACAATAGCACTTGTCATTTAAAATCCCTGTGCTACTTGTAGTATAGGGTTTTTATATTTTGCTAAATAGTCTTGACAGGATCTTGATCTTAATCTTGACACAGAAAAAAATATGGAGGAAACAAATTTGAGTAATCACTTGTTTAAATTTAAAAACAAAAATTGAGTAATTTTTTAATTGACACAATTAAAACTTTACTTAAAAATTCTAAAAACAATTTAAGTAAATAATTTAATAAAAATTTAATATTTTTTAAACTCTTATAGTTTTTTGAATTCTCGTTTAGTTTATAGTTTTTTGTGTATGTATATGAAAGTTTGTAATCGTCTTAAAAAATGTTCCTATGTTTTTGAGACATAAATATGTTTGGTAAAGTTAAAAAAAACAAGTTTTTTTGTTTTTTGTAAAAAAAACTAAAACTTTTTTAAACTTAAAAAAAAAATAAATAGATAAATTTTGAGTAAATTTTTATTTGCGTCAATTAAAAATTTACTCAAATTTTTTTTCAAACATTGAATAAATTTTTATTAAAAATTTTATCAACCCCATTTAAATAAAATCGTTTACTGGTGCAAAATTGAGTAATTTTTTACTCAATAGTATTAAAAATTTACTCAAATATTTTTTTTATTTTTTTCTGTTGAGATAAAAACACATATCGGCCAATAAGTCGTGCAAAAAATGACCAACATAAATAAATTTAAAACAAAAAAAAAATTTACTTAAACATTTTTCTATAAGAATTTAATGGGGTAACTAGTAAAGAAAAATGACCTCGAGCTGGAATAAACCTGCTTAAAATATATGTAAAAAGTTTTTATTAAAAGTTTACTCAATTCTTTTTAATTATTTGTTGGAGCAAATGTATAATTTGAAATACTACACTCAAAATAATAACTCTGTAAAATACTCTGTAAAATGACTGTAATCTCAATTCAACAGATATTTGACAGAGTTTTCTGTCAAAATACAGATTTAAAGAAAATACTTTGTATTTTGTTGTGACAAAAAAACAAAGAGTCATCTGTTATATTACTTTTTACTTCGTAATCTTAATTTAACAGATAATTAACAGAGTTTTCTGCTAAAATACAGACCTAAGCAAAATACTTCGTATTTTTTTATAACCAAAGAAATTTTCTGTTTTGAGTAGTTTTTGTTACCAAACATCAAAATTTTATCTGTATATTTTTATTTTTTGAGAAAAAGTTTAAATAGTAGCAAAAAAAAGTTATCAAAAAAATTTTTTCAGAAATTTTATAAAAATTTTACAAAATAACATGCATTTAACTAAACTCTATAAATTTACACAGTTTTTTCTGTATTTTTTTTTTTGCATCAAATGTATTTTACAAATATATGTAAATTTACATAGTTTTCTTTGCTAAATGGTGGTTTATTTAACCAATATTTTACTAGAAACTCTGTAAATTAACAGTTTTTTTTTGTCCAAAGCATTTTACAGAGTTTAATAGTAAAATTACAGAGTTTTCTCTGTAAAAAAGCTTTCATATTTAACTAATATTTTACTACAAACTCTGTAAATTAACAGTTTTTTTTTGTCAAAATCATTTTACAGAGTTTTTTAGTAAAATTACCAAGAAATGTTGTTAGCTGGAAAAGTATGGTGTACTCTGTTAAATTAGCAGAGTTTTTCTGTAATTTAACAGAGTTATTATTTTGAGTGTATGTCATTAATTTTCTCTTACAATTAGAAAGATTAATTTATTTTGAAAAGTATGATTTTCAAGCAATATTTTTTTTTCAAATATTTTTATTTGGATTTTGATTTCTAATGCATTTTTTTTGGAAGCATGCATGTGCATAAAAATCCTCAAAAAAACTATATTCATTTGTCTTATTGTTGAAGAAAAAAAAAGTTTGTTTGTTGGTTTGATTCCTGATGACGCTCCTTTAAGTAGCAGCAACACAAAAATATTTTGTTGAACAATTTCAAGATGGCGCCAAAGAAAAATGATATGTCATAATTTGTTGGCATTTTTAGGTTTCCTTTTAACATCAACCATTCCTACAATTTGAGGGTGTCTTAGATTTCCTTTACGAGTATTACAGTTGTTGCTTTTTTTTTAAATAAATGTTTAGAAGGAAATGTAGCAACTGAAAAAATGTTGACATTAGCGTAAATTAGTTTGATGTTTCGTTTATAAATATTAAAACAAATATAAAGAATTAAAATTTCGGTTTTGTGGTTCAACAAATAACAAAATTCCCAGACATTGTACAGTCAGTCAAAGACAGAAGGCTAAATAAAATACAAAGAAAATAAAACAATAGCATTGATATATTTTTTTTTAAAGTGCTAGGGAGGTACTGATTGTGGATAGTTGAGAGGGCCCTAAACTCAGAAAAAAAAAACTGACTAAAAAATGGGGAAATTAACAAAATCCAGGGAAAATTCATAATTATTTAGCTCCATTACCATGTATTCCTACTTTTTAGTCCATATTTGTCTTAAAAATTAGGACCAATTTGAACTAGAAAATGGGAAAAAATTTCACATTTTTTAGTTAAAAAACAGCTTTTCTGATGAGAAGATTTTTCCTAAAAATTAGTTAATTTCACATTTTGTATTGGTTTATTTATAGAATTGCATGCTAATACACTTATAATTCTCATTATGTACATTTTTTACAATAAATATAAAAAAAAACGTTTATTTTTTATAGCCAAGTAATAAATTTCATTAGTTTTTACTAATATACTTCAAATAATAAACCAAATGTGAATTGCACAAGCAAGCATGAAAAAAAGAATCAAATTTTTTTCCCAAGTTATGAAAAATTTACTAAAATAGTGGAAAAAACTTCCTAAAATTGAAGAAGATAAACATGATGAACTAATTGGTAGTAAATTACGTACTAAAACTGAATGTTCTGAACTAAATTCTGTTTTAAGAAATATTTCTTGAAAATAAAATTTTTTTAACATGATAATTTTTTTAGGCTGCATTTTGAGTAAATTTTTAATACTATTGAGTAAAAAATTACTCCATTTTGCACCAGTAAACGATTAAATAGTATTGAGTAAGTTTTTAATAAAAATTTATTGTGAAAAAAAATTTGAGTAAATTTTTAATTGACACAATTAAAAATTTACTCAAAATTTATCTATTTAATTTTTTTTTAAGTTTAAAAAAACAAAAAAAGTGTTTTTTCAAACTTTACCAAAACTATTTATATCTCAAAAACATAGGAACATTTTATAAAGACGATTACAAACTTTCATATACTTACATACACAAAAAACTATAAACTAAACGAGAATTCAAAAAACTATAAGAGTTTAAAAAATTAAAAAAACTATTAAATTTTTATTAAATTATTTACTTAAATTTGTGAGTAAATTTTTATTTTTGTCAATTAAAAAAGTACTCAATTTTTGTTTTTAAATTTAAACAAGGGATCCCAGTAAAAAATAAGGGAAGTAGTCCAAATCAAACCACTTCTGAAGTACTCCAAAAAAAGCAGTTAACCCATGATTTATTATTCAAATGGAGATACTTTTAAACAACTTCCAAAAATTGATATATAATGTCATTAATTATGGCTTGCACCACTTCCAAATATAGACATTAGTATGTACTTCCTCACTAAAGAAATCTCCACTATAAAACTTCATTAAAAAATTTGTAAATTACACTGCGTGACAAAACTAACCACTATTTTAGAAAACAAGAGGTACGACCATCATTTCAATATATTTCGGACATGCTGAATCGAATGGCGTACTCCGTTTTTCGATGTATGGTACAGTTTTCTTGTAAAATGTCATTAAAGATTGGCTGATTTTCAGCTGCTTTTTTAACAAAAAAAATTCCAAAGCTAATGATTTTTAAATTTTATGACATGGAAAACAAAGATATAACTTGTAGCAATATTTCTAATATAAATTTGGTTTAAAGCTTTTCATCTTAACCCCTTTAATTCGCGGATTTCTTCATTTTTTTAAGTTTTCGCGAAATTAACCGCTAAATTGGTCTCTGATAAAAAACTTGCATTTTGTGGATCATAAAGGCGTCCATGACACTACGAATAGTGCACAAAAAACATCTATGTTATATGGACCATCATGAAGAAAATCGCGAAAAACCGTTTTTTTGTATATGGCAGCATCACTTTAGGAGATGATTTGAGGCTTCATCTTTTAGTATATAATGTGGGAACCTTAAACAATGAACTGACCCAAAATTTGTCCAAAAAAGTTTTCATTTACAAAAGTTATCTTAACAAAAACCATAATTATTGTATCGCAAACACTGAAATAACAGTTTTTGTTAAGATAACTTTTGCAAATGAAAACTTTTTTGGACAAAGTGATGCTGCCATATACAAAAAAACGTAAAGTGATGCTGCCATATCCTAAAGTGATGCTGCCATATACAAAAAAACGGTTTTTCGCGATTTTCTTCATGATGGTCCATATAACATAGATGTTTTTGTCCACTATTCGTAGTGTCATGGACGCCTTTATGATCCACAAAATGCAAGTTTTTTATCAGAGACCAATTTAGCGGTTAATTTCGCGAAAACTTAAAAAAATGAAGAAATCCGCGAATTAAAGGGGTTAAAGCTAAGTACTCTGTTCGATTTCACGGGAAAAAAATCTGTCAAACTCCATATAAAAAAAATAAATTTTGGCAACGCGAGGAATAATAGGGAAATTGTTAAAAAACTTTTCACGCATTTTTATTATACAAAACAATTTAAATTGCCGTGAAAAAGTGACATTTCAGTTTTGTTATGATCGTTTCTTTCTTATTCATGTCAAAGGTGGTTGATTTTTAAATGTTATATTGCGATTTGAGGCGTTTAAAGTTTTAGTGAAATTTTCACCGCAAAAAACAGAGTACTTAGCTTAAGATGAAAAGCTTTAAACCAAATTCGTAGTGTCATGGACGCCTTTATGATCCACAAAATGCAAGTTTTTTATCAGAGACCAATTTAGCGGTTAATTTCGTGAAAACTTAAAAAAATTAAGAAATCGGCGAATTAAAGGGGTTAAGATGAAAAGCTTTAAACCAAATTTATATTAAAAATATTGCTACAAGTTATATCTTTGTTTTCCATGCCATAAAATTTAAAAATCATTAGCTTTGGATTTTTTTTTGTTAAAAAAGCAGCTGAAAATCAGCCAATCTTTAATGACATTTTAAAAGAAAACCGTACCATACATCGAAAAACGGAGTACGCCATTCGATTCAGCATGTCCGAAATATATAGAAATGATGGTCGTAACTCTTGTTTATTTTTTAGTGTTCCGCAGTGTTATCAATAATTATTTATTTTACAAATGCTTTATATTTAAAAATTACATGAAATAATTCAATTAAGGAATGTATTTATAAATTATATTAAGCTTCTTACGTATAGTAAGGAAATATCATGAAAATTCAGAATATTAGGTTTGATTTTTGTTTTCTATAGCTTTTTCCTACAGCTTTTTTTTTGGTAATATCCAAGTTTATGACTATTATAAACTCGGTTTTAGCAATAGCACTGTTTTCGCATAACCGTATATACGCTTACCTATACACATTTTAAACTATCCACGCTTATTTTTAACTTGTATAATTATTGGCATTAAATTTAAGTTTCGATAAAAAGTGAAGCCAAGTTCGCATTTGAAAATAAAATGTTTTTTTCCGTGTTTGCTTAAATAAACTTTGACAATCAACAAAAGTGGTGCCAAAAAAATTTAAAATTTTAATGTTAAAATATAAACGGTTACGCGAAAACAGGGCTAATGTTTCTTGCTATCAAAATATATGGTTAAACGAATCATAAAACAATGTTTCTAAACCGTGTTTTACCATAGCAATGCGAATGTGCTATAATCCCGTATTCTCATACACGTCTTTTAATTTTAAATTAAACGACTCGTTTAGTATTTATTCCATTACACTGTGGGCCAGGATTTCCATTTTTTGGCCAATAAGGTCTGTAAGACAACACATATTTAAAAATATTTTTTCAGAATGTCGACATCTTGAATTTTGTCCATCTTTAATATCTTTTTATTATAGCTTAAAGTTTTTTTTTTTGCATGAGGTTAAAGTCAAAGTTTGAGATTTTTTTTATATTTTTTATTTATGAAACAAATAATTTTTTTTTGTACTTCGACACAATATTTTTTCAACTTTTCGGCGAAGTTCTCCTAAAGACATACCTGTTTGTCCAACACATGAGATAAACTATCAAAAAGTAAGCTAAAAGCCTATTTTTTTAAATAAATTATGGCAATTCATACTTTTGTTGAAATCCGCCGTTTTTCAACACCAAAGTCCAAAAAAGTCCAAACGATATTGACAAACCTCGAATTACGATCTGTCTCTGACAATGTATCCTATTCAGATTTTTGCGACCCTGTGCGACCGTTCATAAACTTTTGATCTAAAGGCAATAAACCAAAATATCACGTTTAGAAATGCCCTAAAATGGAACTTCAACATTTTTTTGATATTTTTGTTTCTATTGATTTCTAATAAAAAATGTCCCACTTTGACAACATTGGCGTGATAACTGGTGATGGACACGTGAGTGAATTTTGACTCACGTTGCAAAAAAAAAACATAATTTTCTCAATCGTTTTTTTCTCACACTTATATATCTGTTCCTTTAAACTCCTACAAGGAGCATAGGGCCAAACACTTACTCACTATTTACGTGAGTAAACAAAACACCACTCACGTGTGACTCACGCTCACGTAAGTGAGCGTTTTTTCGTTTTACAACACGAAAAAAGTTGTAAAAACTGAATCAATACAATTAAATAATTTTAACTCACGCAAAAAATTGCACTCACAACGAATCACTCACGCAAAAAATTGTCTCACTCACTTATCACTCACGAACAAAAATTTAAATCACGCTCACTTTCGATCACGCGTAATTCACGTGACCAGCGTCCATCTCTAGTGCTAAACATTAACGCATTTAAGCGGGCATATTTTGGCAATAGCAATTTTAATATTTTTTACGAAATTGTAAGCTAGTAGCATTATTTGTAAATTTAGGATGGCAAATGCTAATTGGAAATAAAAGAGTCTCTCTTAAATGAGCCACTGAATTTATGAACTTTTTGACGCATAAAATCAGATTTGGCATATCAAAAACCATCGAAATCAGACAACATAGAAAAAAACTTAATATTTTATTTGACGCCATATTGGATCCGCCATTTTGAATTTAAAAAATCGGAGCTCATATTCGTAATTACCGACCATAAATACATCAAAAATTACTAATTTAAATACAATTAGGTAAGAATTACAAAAGCATATTCGCCATATTGGATCCGCCATCTTGAATTTCAAATCTTTAATTCCAAAATCAGTTTTTGGCCAAAAGAGAGATAAAATATATTAAATTTAAATTTGTCGACATATTGGATCCGCCATTTTGAATTTTAAAAGTCTGAGCTCGTATTCGTTATTAACGACCCCAAATACATCGATAATAATTATATTAAACACAATAAACAAAGAATTAAAAAATTACGTCCACCATTTTGGATCCGCCATTTTGAATTTTGAAATTTTTTTTCCGGAATCGTGATCAGCGATCCTTTAACACCCTTATGCAATACTTTTTTGACGTATAGATTAAGCGGTCTATTTATGGCCAAAATTTAGGGATGCTGGCCCACAGTGCATTACAACGAAATTACACTATATGGTAATAGAATGATGAGCTAAAACGAGTCGTTTAATTTAAAACGAGTCGTATGCGATTCCTCCTTTTTTTTCTTTTCCTTCCTTTTTCTTTCTTTTTTCTTTTTTTTTCTTTTTGAAATTTGGTCTGGGGGGGGGGGGGGGTAATTTCCCCTCCCCCCCTTGTGCCCGCGCTTGTTATTTTATTTTTACTACATTTTTATTGTTTTGACTACAAATGTTATTAGTTTTTACTACATAAGTCAGTTGTTTTTTGTCAGTTAAAATAACTAACATTGTTAGTTGATTTAACTGAAAAAGTAGTTGACCCCAAAACAACTTACAAAGTCCTTGTTAATCATACGACGCCTTATTACCGTCGCTGTCTTTTGACGCAGTCACACACATTTATTACCAACTTGTTGTTATAAATGCCAATCCTAATCTTCTCAAATGTAAAAAATGCCAATGTAAACGGTACAGATTGCAAAGTAGATTTAAATTGCAATTTACTAGATTAGAAATCCAATGTAAACGCACTATTAAATATTCAATATTATGCATTCGCAATGAAGTGGTTAATAAGTATACTCAAAAGTTCAAAGTTATAGAATAGTATGAAGACCACTTCATATGTACTGAAAAACGAGTTGAAACAACTACTTACTTGCTGCGACAACTATATGAAAATGTAATGAGATATTCAGTAGATATTCACTACTCCAGAAGCAGTAGAAGTCCTTTTTATCATTGTTCTAAGTAATGTTTTTTTTTGCTGGGATTATTCAAATTTGTTTCCTCCATATTTGTTTTCTGTGTGGTGTCTAATTTTAACAAAGTTGAAGGACGCCACCTCAGTTTGACTATATAAGCTAAAAATTAACGAAAAAGAAAATTAGAATTTCTATTTTCATTTCCTTAAAACCCAATTTTAGTAACTTGGGTTTGTAACTTGGATAATAATTCACCACGTGGTAAATAAAACATTTTTCACCAGCAGATGAAGAAAAAGGTGACAGGATATAATCCCCACGGACATTACCCCCATAACGGAAATGGGGATTATGATCGAATTGATTACGGTCATAATCCCCATAATAGTTGTGGGGACTATGACTGTTTCCAAAACGGTCACAATCCCAATGGAGATAATGTCCGTTCCTTGTTGGAATTACGACCGAACTTACTTCGGTCATAACCCCCATTCACATTATGGGGAGTAAGTCCAAAGCAATTTTGGTCATAATCCCTGTTTTCTGCAGAGAGGGTGGGTTTAATGCATGAAGTTTGTAATCCCTAAGCCCGGCCGAAGGCCGGTTACGCAGAAAAACGTTTAAGTAAAAAAAAAAAATTTCTTTTAATTTTGGGGATTATGACCAACTAGTATAGAAGACATAGTCCCCATAATGGGGATTATGGCCATTTGTTACGTGGTCATTATCCCCATAAATCTGGGAATTATGTCCGTTTTTTATTGGGATTATGTCCAAATAGTTTTCGGTCATAGTCCCCACTACCATTATGGGGATTATGACCGAAATGAATGTGGTCATAATCCCCATAACGGAAATGGGGATTATGTCATGTCACCGAATAAAACATAACATAATTATTTTTCAATAAAAAACATTTTTTCATCATTTTTTTTTTTCATAAAATTTTTTATACCCTCCAACCACAGTATGGGGGTATACTCACTTTGTCATTCCGTGTGTAACGCATCGAAATATCGGTCTAGGACCCCATAAAGTATATATTTTATTGATCAGTGATCGATTCTAAGACATTCTAGCGATGTCCGTCCGTCCGTCTGTCCGTCTGTAGAGGACACGATACAGTCCAAAATAAAAGAGCTAGACTCCCGAAGTTTGGCACGAATATGTCTTATATTTCTAGGCAGGTTAAGTTCGGAAATGGGCAAAATCGGACCAAGGGGGAAAAAGTTCCCCCTTGGAGAACTAAACCAACCTAAGAAAAACCGAATTTTTGCAGGGTTTTTTGTACTTTTGCTAAGCAAATGCAACATTCTTATCTCAGATGAAGTTCAAAATCGCAAGGGCAAGGTGCTCCCTAACGTCTCCCACAAACCCCATTATTTTTTTTTATACCCTCCACTCTAGTGAGAGGGTATATATAAGTTTGTCATTCCGTTTGTAACTCATGGAAATATCATGATCCTCGATCGACTTTAAGACGATCTAGCGATGTCCGTCCGTCCATCCGTCTGTCAGTTGAAAATACGCTAACTTTTGAAAGAATTCACGGAGGCTCCTGAAGTTTGGCATTTACCTGGTCAGGTTGGTATTGCAATCCAGCAAAATCGGTCCAGTGGTTCAAAAGTTATGGGCAAAAGACTGAATTTCAGCAAGGGTTTTTGCTGAATTTACGAGATAAAAAACACGCTAACTTTCGAAAGTCAATTCTGAGGATGCTGAAGCTTGGCATATATATTTGTCGTTCCCCTGGCATGGTTCGTATCGAATTTCAGCCAAATCCGTCCAGTGGTTCAAAAGTTTTTAGGAAAACCATGAATTTCATATTAGTTTCACCTTAAATTCACGTGTTGATTACCCGTTAAACATATAATAATATTTACACCGTATTTTTTTCACTCAAAAATATTTTTACACTAAAAAAAATAAACTCGAAAAGAATTTTACACTCAAAAATAATTTAACACTCAAAAAAAAAAAATTAAGCAAATTATTTTTTTTTCAAAATTACTTAAAAAAAGTTTTTTTACACAAAGTAAAATATTTGAAATCAAAAATGTTATTTTTTCACGTTAGAAAATTTACTAGCACTTAAAAAGGGCATTGTGGAGGGTATAGATTCGGCCAAGTCGAATTTAACTTTTCTACTTGTTTTTTTATAATTTTTTTTTTCACAAGTTTTGTTTTTCATGAAATTTTTTTTATACCCTCCACTCTAGTGATAGAGGTAGGGTTGCCAGACGTCCCGCATTTGGCGGGATTGTCCCGCTTTTCATAACCGATTCCCGCGTCCCGCGCGGGATTCCATATTCCCGCTTTTTTGCAATTTTTTTTACCAACAACTGTTTTTTACTTTAAAAGACTAACAATAAGTTTTTAAAGGGCTTATTTGTAAGCTTTTGTAAAATTTGTTTTACCTTGCCGCCCAAATGATGTGGATTTAGAACCTTTTTAAGGAAAAAAATAACAAAAAAGTTTACAATCTTAATGTTTGTTTGCAAAGAAAAAATATTTTTCAAAAAATGTGATCCAAAAGTTGCACAATATAGAGTACATTCCGTGAAAAATATTTATAAAATTTCCATGGAGTGATTCTGGTCCAGCGTTGTATCTTAAAAATCAATAAAAAAAAAAACTACGTAAAATCACAAGGAAAACTTGTAACTTTTTTTTGTTTGCTACCTCCTATTTGAAAAAATTCCTAGTAACTTTACCAATAATTTTGTAATTTTACAAGGTTTTTACCAATAAAATTGTAAATTTACAAATTTTTTGACACTATAAAATTTACAAAGAGGTTTCGTAATTTTACTAGATTTTTTTGCTACCTCCTATTTTACGAGAATTCCTAGTAAGTTTACAAGCTTTTTACCAATTATTTTGTAATTTTACAAGCTTTTTACTAATAAAATTGTAAATTTACAGTTTCTTGGCGCAATTAAAGTTACAAGGAATTCTCGTGAATTTACTAGATTTTATTTGTAAAATTATCTTGAAAATTTGTAAAATTACAAAAAAATTGTAAAATTACAAAAAAAAAAAAATTAAATTTCGATTTGTTAAAAAACAAGGAAAAATGCCAAATATTGGTAAAATGGGATTACGAGACTTTTGCTAATAATTTGACAAAGTTTCTTTTTGTGTGTAAAATTTACTAAATTTATCTCTAAAGCAGCGCGAAAGAAATCTAATTTTTTCGAAAAAAACAAACACATTTTTATACCCTCCAACCACAGTATGGGGGTATACTAACTTTGTCATTCCGTTTGTAACGCATCAAAATATCGGCCCTGAACCCTATAAAGTATCTATATTATTGATCCATGATCGATTCTAAGACATTCTGTGAATGTCCGTCTGTCCGTCTGTCTGTAGATGGCACGATGCAGTCCAAAATTAACGAGCTAGCCTCCTGCAATTTGGCATGAATATGTCTTATGGACCTAGGCAGGTTAAGTTCGTAAATGGGCAAAATCGGCCCAGGGGGAAAAAAGTTCCCCCTTTGAAGAACTAAACCAACCTCTGAAAAAATACACTTTTTTACATGTTTTTTTTAATTTTTGTTAAATAAATGAAACTTTGGGTATATTTATTGGGATGGGAAGGTGCTCTTAACGTCCCCCACTGACCCCCATCACCACCCCCCCCCCCCCCCCCCCCAAACAAATAAACGCCCCTGACAATTTTAATTTGGAGGGTATAAAAGATTCGGCACGGCACTCTCACTTGTTTCTATTTCAAAATGCACTAGAGGCTGGCAACATGCTGCTAAATTGTTCAATATAAAAATATTTTTGTCCCGCGAAAGTTTTTAAAATCCCGCCATTTTTGTAATTTTCGGGAGTTTGTCCCGCATTTTTGAAATAAAATTCTGGCAACCCTAGATAGAGGGTATATATAAGTTTGTCATTCCGTTTCTAACACATCGAAATATCGGTCTGGGGCCTCATAACGTGTATATATTCATGATCCCCGATCGATTTTAAGACATTCTAGCGATGTTCGCCTGTCCGTCTGTCTGTGGAAATGGTGATCACGCCCAAAACATTACACGGAGATGACTGAAACTTAACATATTTATTGGAAGTTCTCTCGAGATGTTTGATAGTGCTTTTGAGCAATATCGGTTCAGCGGTTCAAAAGTTATGAACGAAAATGTAAGGATACCTCAAAAATTTTAGTACATTCAACATAACCTTAAAATACAAAAGCTTTAATTCGGCTGCTGGTTAACATATGTGAACACAATTGAATACCGAATGGTGTTTAAACAAGTAAGAACATACGTATCTTTTGCCAAAAAAGAAAAAATCGCGGAATTTTCTTTTACCAAAAATTTTTTTTTGCAAATTTTTTTTTTCAAAATAATTTCCTTTTAAATAAAGTTTTTGCGATAATTTTTTTTAAATTGTGGAGGGTAACAATACATCGGAATAATTTACTCCCACAGAAAGAGGCTTTCCCTCCAATTCATTCTAATTAAAGGGCCATATAAATTTTGCTTAAGAAAAAGCAACGAATTATTTTGGAGAATCGTATTGATTTTGAAAATTATGTCTGTCATCATTGGCCCCATGCTGGGCGCCATTCGTGAAGCCTGAATGTTTTATTACAGCCATTCTGAAATATAGGGTTATTTTGTAAGGTATCTTAATCCAATGGTCGATTTTTCCTAGATAAGTCGTCTGGGCCCCAAAATCTAATCTCTTATCATTTAGCATACCCTTTTAACTTTAGGATAAAAAACCAATTTTATATACCGTCTGATTTCCAAAGTTACTCTTGGTTGATTCCTCTTACAATTAGTGCCAGTACTGCCTTATTAAGGCCCCTCAAAGCAAAAAAAATTCCAACCCTGCCGTTTTATGCCAATTTTCCATCAACAAAATTCTTCTATTAATTCATTGTCAAAAGGAATAGCATTGCTGATTTTTCCTTTGGCTAACTAAAGAAGAAGAAACTGAAAAGCAAAATGATTAAAACAAAACATAAGAATGTTGTAGACTGATTTTTATTTCTGTTTGTTAGGCAGTTTTTTTTTTAAAGACCAGATTATCCCTACCAAAGACACAAAGTTTTTCTGTTGTTTACGGTTTTGTTTGGTTGTTTTTTTGAGCTTTGTACCGACTTTCCTGTTAAATTAAAAGGAATAAATATGGAAACTTACTAAATATTGTTTGCCGAAAATTAATCCGGAAACAACAAGAAAAAATACACAAAAGTTCAAAAGAACATTTCACAATTGCCACCAACAATAAAAAAAAATATTCGCTATTATAGCCAAGAAGGATTATAGCCACTCTTGAACAACACAAAAAGAAGACACGACATTTGCGAAAGGCGAAAAAAAAAAAAAAATTCAATACTCAAACCAAATATAATAAAAATTGTTCAAGTATTTCCCATTCAGACACTCTAGGGATAAAGAGGGAGGACGGACGTTGTAATAAAAACAAATAAAAAACGTTAAATATGTTTAAGAAAGTTGAAGTCGGCCAAGCCGAATTTGAAAATACCCTACACAATGTATAAAAAGATTATTATGAAAAAACATCTTTGTGTAAAAAAATTTTGGTTTTCTGTATCAATTTTTAGTTCGCATGTGTCCACCAGCAGCCGGCTTAAAGCATTTTGTATTTTTAGGTTATGTGGCATGTATCAAAATTTCCGATGTGCCCGTATTGAACTGGTGGACCAATATCGCTCTCCATGTCAAAGCCTCGAGAATTATCTTTTTTAAGGAGTCTCATACCAATAATTCGATAAGTTCCAATAGAAATAACAAACTAATTATACCTTCTTCCACTAAGTGGTGGATATAAAAACAGTTAACAAACAAAAGTCCTGTCTAACGACCATTACAAACCAGGAGCCAAAAAAAAATAAATGTTAAACAAACCTTTAGGAAAACTTCAATAAAATTGCCAAAAAAAAAAAAAAAAATATTCAAGTAATGTTAAGGTAGTTGCAGGAACAAAAATCTGTTTCGTGTTTTGTTTATTTTGATATTATTTTGGTTATAAATTTAACGTTTATTGCTTTGGCATATGAAAAATCAGCTAATAAAGGTTACGAAGCAATATACATATAAAACCCCCGAAACTTCTACATGGGCAAATCCACCTCAAACCACACAGCATTCGGATTTGTCACCTTCGATTTAAATAAAATTTGACAAATATATTGCAAATGGATAGTGTTCCTAAAATCATTACCTTTCTGGCACCAAAACCTTTCGGTTTTCGAAATATGGCGTCTTGAAAATTGGCAAAAACGTCAAATTTTCAATAAGGTGTACATACAAAGTCACCCATAACTTTAAAACTATAAAACCCACAATTACCAAATAGGTATCATTTGAAAGCTGGAGGGATTACCTTATAAGTGGCATGCACAATTTTTTCTTGTAACGAAAGGTCAAAGGTCATATTTCAAGGTCTAATGTTCAAAGACCTATATCTCAAAATCCGATATTTTTAAAATTCTCAAAAAAATATATGACAACAATCAAGTCTTTCCCTACATTCGTATCAAAATTTCAGGGTGGACACTCATATGGTTCCAAAGTTACAGAGAAAAACGTGCTTGAAGTCAAGATTTTCTCTACGAGTTCATATGCAAAAGCTTACAGACACGAAGCAGCATAGCATGCAAGCAGTAAACAAACAATGGGACGGCCCTAAACACTGAAATCATTATTTAGTAATATTTCGACCTCCTGAATTTGATTTCACTATCAAAACTGAATTCTATCGTTTTTTCTTGTTTTCTTACAAGGAAAATCTTCAAAGTGAAGATACGTAATTTCTTTGAAATTTATGCCCATAAAAGACAACAAATATCTAACATCGACCTGTCTGAGCTTATTGGTCTTAATTTAGTTTTAAAGAGTTAAACGGGAGTCAAAAATTACCGATTTTTAGTAATTTTAACTTTTAGGTACATTGATGCCACTTATATCAGATCCGTTTCATTTGAAAAAAAAAATATGTTTGCGTCTGTTTGAGACATTTTATTTGTTGCATAATTGTTTTTGTTAAAAATTAATTGTTTTTGTTAAACTATATCGTGGAACTATATTCAATTTGGCTATCTGCTCGGTTGACGAAAATGAGTTTTTGATGGCAAAATGTTCGCTGGCATAAGTGTCATCTATGGTATTAATTTCAGAACAAAAAAATTATTTTAAGACTATTTTATTCCAAAAATAGCATGAGCTATGTGAAACCATGTTTTTTTATAAATAAAAATTTGAGCTATCTACAGTTTAGTTTACTAGGGTAAACTTTTAAATTAAAATTTTTTTATATTATCACTTTTTATATGGTGTTTCCATCAATAAAAATAATGGCAGTTTTTTTTTTTTGAAAGTTTCAACTCCATTCCGCGGTTAAAAACGCGGTTTTTGACCCATATTTCGATGCGGAGCAAAATCGGTTGAAATTTTTGCATATTTTATTTGTCTATTCGATTGTACAGCAAACACAAGTGTTATCACATTTTTCGCAAGTTCCAAATAATGGCGATAAAGCGCGAAAAAATCGATGATTTAAAAAAAAGATTAAAAAGTATTTTTTTTAACACTTGTAACGGAAGGGCTTTAAAAACTGAGAAATATGGTACCAAATTCACATTTTTAACATAATCCGTTAAAAAGTTATAAAGCTTTAAAGTCTATATTTAATGAGCTATCTGCTTAGGTTGATTAATTTCAAATAAAAAAGGTTGAGCTATCTGCTGTAACTCAGCGAATAATACGAATTTTTACAAACAAAGCACGTGTAAAATTTAGTAGTAATTATTAATTAATATTGTAAAAGATCGGCCGACAAAAAGTTTAAAAATACGCGAATGCGACTGTTTTTTTGCTCTCCTGAAAAGTTATGTTTTTTTAGATAGCTCAAATTGAATATAGTTTAACGATATAGTTTTTGTAAAACAAATTCATTGTTGGTACTATTTTCTATTTAAATTAAGCAATTACACGAAATTTTTATTGGAAGTTTTTCTTATAGGTCGGGTTTCATCCGAATTTAAAAAAAAAAATATCTTTATTAGTGTGTCCAAAATATAGTAAGGCAAAGATTCAAAGAAGTTCGAAACATTAGTGTTTCCATTTCTAAACCATTTTTATGCTTGATTATATTCTTGTTTATGAGCTTTATTCCGCTTTGAACATATTGTTCCCCCACCCCATTCCTATTTCCCTTCTATGGAAGAATATAGGTTTCCAATGAAACCGATCTGTTATATGTGGCATCAATAAAAAGTACCTAAACTTTAAAATAACTGAAAATGGGTAATTTTCAACCCCGTTTAACCTGAATTTAGGCCGACAAGCTCAGACTGGTTGATTTTAGATTTATTTTTTCTAGCTTGTGTATAAATTTTAAAGAAATCAGGTATGTTCACTTTCGAGGACTTTCCTTGTAAAAGAACAAGAAAACCCCTACAACATAACTCAAAATACATAAAAAGTTTTAAGCCTTGTTCTAGGCCCGCACCTTTGTTTACGACTATGTATATTGTTTTGTTTGTGCAATTTTTTTTATATGAACTCGTAGAAAAAGCCATGCCTTCGAGCATGTTTTCTTCTGTAACTTTGGAACCATATGAGTGTCCACCCTGAAATTTTGATGCAAATGTAGGGAAAGACTTGATTGTTATCATATATTTTTTTGAGAATTTTAACAATATCGGATTTTGAGATATAGGTCTTTGAACATTAGACATTGAAATATGACCTTTGACCTTTCATTACAAGAAAAAATTGTGCATGTCACTTTTAAGGTAGTCCTTTCAGCTTTCAAATGGTACCTATTTGGTAATTGTGGGTTTTATAGTTTTAAAGTTATGGGTGACTTTGTATGTGCACCTTATTGAAAATTTTACGTTTTTGCCAATTTTCAAGACGCCATATTTCGAAAACTAAAAATTTTTGGAGCCTGTAAGGTAATCATTTTATGAAAACAACGCATGTGAAATATTTTTTGCGAATTTCATTAAAATCGGAGGTGACAAATCCGAAAATCACAGTTTTCTGTGCGGTTTGACATGGAATCACCCACATGACACTTTTCGCGAAAAAAAAAAATAAAAACCTTTAGACTGACTAAACCCGCCAAATTGTCAAATTCAAGTACACTTTAAATAAAACAAGTCAAAAAGTTAAATTCGCCCTTGCCAAATGTATTGATATCCTCCACAATTTATAAAAGATTATTGCAAAAAGCTTTATTTAAAACGAAATCACTTTTGAAAAAAAAAAAATTAAAAAAAAAATTTCCGCGGAAAAAAAATCCGCCATTTTTTTTGTCAGAAATATGTTTGTACTTGTTTAAATAGCATTTGCTGTTTACTTATGTTCACATTAGTCAACCAGCAGCCAAATGAAAGCATTTTGTATTTTTAGGTTATGTTGAATGTACCAAAATTTTCGAGGTGTCCTTACATTTTCGTTCATAACTTTTGAACCGCTGAACCGATATCGCTCAAACTCAATACCAAACTGATCGGGAGAACTTCCAATAAACATGTTAGGTTTCAGTGATCTCCGTGTAATGTTGTGGCCATGATCACCATTTCCACAGACAGACAGACGGACATCGCTAGAATGTCTTAACATCGATCACAGGTCAAAATATACATATGGGGCATTCCATGTCAAATCGGAAACTTTGAAAAAATTTTTTTTTAGATTTTCCCAATTTATTTACAGTTTTTAGTACCCTTCGAAAACTCCTTCGTGGTAAATTTTCAGATTTTTTTGATGACCCGTTCAAAAGATATTGAATTTTTAAAAATTGGTAGTTTGTTCTTTTACTCAAAATTCTTTTACTCATAACTTCTTCAATAACGATTCAAATTTCAAATATTTTTTTTTCAAAATTTTTATTTTTTTACGTACTTTTTAAAAAAAAATCCCAAGAATTCTTAAAATCGCTCTAGTATGCGATTTTTAAGTTTTAAAATTTAAATCTCATTTTTGAAAATGTTTGTACTCTTCGATTTTTTTGAAATTTTTATGTGTAAAACTTCTATCGATTCTACAAATTTTTTGCCCAGGAGGATCGTGGATAACGATTATTACTATTTTTTAAAATTTTTTGAAAAAAATTTATTGTAATTTTCCAATCTTAAAATCATTTCTACTGCTCCAATGGTGCGTCATAGAGGGGTCCTTTATAAAACCGACCCCCATTATTTTTACGACTTAACATTTCTTTGGAACAAACTAATACCCTATCTCCAATTTCTAATGGGGCTCCCACACAAAAGAATTTTTTTTTAAATTTGCTCCAACTGCTCTAACTGCCCTAATAGTACCCTTAGAGCAACAAAATGTATGACCGACCCACAATATTTTTTTAGTCCAAACATTTTCTCTGAACACACCTACCCTCTATCTTTAACTGTTAAGGCGGTCCCCATACAATTTTTTGTAAACTTGTTTTATTTAATCAGCTTCTAACGGTCCAATGGTGCGTCCGAGAGGGGTCATTAGTGAGACCGACCACCATTTATTTTTACCCTACAACATTTCCTTAATATATACCTACGACCTATCTCCACTCCCTAAGTAGGCTCCCATACAAATAACAGTTGGAGCAAATTTTATAAAAATGTAATTTTGTATTGGAGCCTACTTAGGGAGTGGAGATAGGGCATAGGTATATTTAAAAAAAAATTTTAGGTAAAAATAAATGGGAGTCGGTTTCACTAATGACCCCTCTCGGACGCACCATTGGACCGGTAGAAGCTGATTAAATAAAACAAATTTATAAAAAATAAAAAAAAAATGTATGGGGACTAGGGCTGTCAAACGGGATCGGTTTTTTAAAATCCCGGGATTCGGTATTTTAAAATCGAAAACCGAAAAATCCCGGGATCCCGGGATTTTTCGGGATCCCGGGATTTTTCGGGATTCCGGGATTTTTCAGGATTAAATTTCTTTGATTATAAGAGTAAAAAAATAGTAAACTCTTTATGTTTCAATTTTATTGTGCATATGGGTCTATTTCGCTACAACGAAATTATTAAAAAAATATTTCTAATTATTCTGATTGTTATTTAAAGGCAATTAAAAAATTAAGTATACGCCACTTATGCAGTTTTTAAGTAATTATTATTATTAAATATTTAGCAATGAATTAAAAAAACCCTGAGGGGTTTGTTATGGAAAATAACAAGTTTTATTTGCTTTTGGTTTCATCCCATTCCAATTTTGGTTGTTGCACTGTATAATTTTAACACTAATTTAAAGAAAATTTAAAATAATAAAAACATTTAAAGGAGAAAAGAAATAATATATAACATTAGACTTTAATTTTTTTGTATAAAAAAATTGTTTCTTCCAATTTTGAACGTCCGGAAAAATTTTTATTCTCCTACTCCTAAAACTTATGTGGCACAAATTTGAGGCCAATCGGATTAAATTTACCCGTGGCGCCCTTCGATCAAAGTTTAGTTTTTTTAGAAAATTTTCGCCTAAACCTGCAAACTTTGGTCAAAGGGCTCCTTGACTGTGGCTTAATGGTTAGGGCATTGGACTTTTATTCAGCTAGCCTGGGTAGAATTCTCAGCTCAGCCAAATTCGTGGCCAGCTACGTTGAAAATTAAAAAAGGTTTTAGTTTTAATTTGTTTATATAAACGTAACAATAATTGAACAAAGTTGTATTTTTAAAAATAAATTCTGATTCGTTTTTAATATTTCAAAAATTCCGGGATTTGAGCTTAAAAATCCCGGGATTCGGGATTCATTTTATGACAAAAATCCCGGGATTTCGGGATTGACAGCCCTAATGGGGACCGCCTTAACAATTAGAGATAGAGGATAGGTGTGTTCAGAGAAAATGTTTGGAGTAAAAAAATATTGTGGGTCAGTCATACATTTTGTTGCTCTAAGTGCTTTATTAGAGCAGTTAGAGCGGTTGGAGCAAATTTTAAAAATGTCGTTTTGTGTGGGAGCCCCCTTAGAAATTAGAAATAGGGTATTAGTTTGTTCCAAAGAAATTTTAAGACATAAAAATTAATGGCGGTCGGTCTTATACATGACCCCTCTATGACGCACCATTGGAGCAGTAGAAATGATTTTAAGATTGGAAAATTACAATAAAATTTTTTCAAAAAATTTTTAAAAATAGTAATAATCGTTATCCCACGATCCTTCTGGGCAAAAAATTTGTAGAATCGATAGAAGTTTTACACAAAAAAATTCCAAAAAAATCGAAGAGTACAAACATTTTCAAAAATGAGATTTAAATTTTAAAACTTAAAAATCGCATACTAGAGCGCTTTTAAGAATTTTTTGGGATTTTTTTTTTTCAAAAGGACGTAAAAAAAACAAAAATTTTGAAAAACAAAAAAATTTAAATTTGGACCATTATTGAAGAAGTTATGAGTAAAAGAAGTTTGAGTAAAGGAACAAACTACCAATTTTTAAAAATTTGATATCTTTTGAACGGGTCATCAAAAAAATCGGAAATTTTACCACGATGTAGTTTTCGAAGGGTACTAAAAACTGTAAACAAATTGGGAAAATCTAAAAAAAAATTTCAAAGTTTCCGATTTGACATGGAATGCCCCATATAAATTCCGATTTATATATATAAATAAAGGTATATAAAGGGTAAAAATATTATGTGTTGGTAACTTTTCTATTGATACATGAAAACCTTAGATAATGGTTGCAGAAATTGAAATTTGAAATGCAGGATCATCCAGTGAAAAAAAGATTATAACAAAAGTACTGTTGAAATGTTTTGTTTCTTAAAACAAAAGTGTTCTTTGGCACTTTTCCTATCTAATAATTTGTAAATTCGAATTAAAAAAACGGTAAAAAGGGTAAACAATTTATTTTGGTACTTTTATCGTAAAAAAATCTTTCTAAAAAAAGTACCATTTAGAATTTCCAATTTAAATGGAATAAAAAGGGTAAAAAAATTATATTTTTTTCTATTGATACATGAATAACTTAGATAATGGTTGCAGAAATTGAAAATTTAAATGCAGCATCATCTAGCGGAAAAAGATTCTGATAAAAGTACTGGTGAAATGTTTTGTTTCTGAAATGGTAAAAAAGTGTACTTTGGTACTTTTCTGATCTAATAATTTGAAAGTTCGAATTAAAAAGCGGTAAATTTTGTAAACATTTTATTTTGGTACTTTTATCAGAAAAAAAAATCTTTTTAAAAAAGTACCCTTTAGAATTTCTGATTTAAATGGAATAAAAAGGTTTAAAAAAATTATGTTTTGGTACTTTTTCTATTGATACATGATTACCTTAGATAGTGGTTCACAGAAAATAATATTAAGAAAAACAATTTGAGTAATCACTTGTTTAATTAAAAAAAAAAATTGAGTAATTTTTTAATTGACGCAAATTAAAATGTACTCAAAAATTAAAATAAAAAATTGAGTAAATAATTTAATACCAATTTAAAAATTATTTTTATTTTTTTATTCTCTTGGTGTTTTGAATTCTCATATAGTTTATAGTTTTTTGTACATGTATATGAAAGTTTGTAATCGTCTTTATAAAATTTGCCCATGTCTTTGAGACATAAATATGTTTGGTAAAGTTTGAAATAGCAAGTTTTTTTTTTTTTTTTTTTTTTTTTGTAAAAAATTTAAAACTTTAGTAAAATTAAAAAAAATTAATTTATAAATTTTGAGAAAATTTTTACTTGACACAATTAAACAGTTACTTAAAAAAAACGAGAAATTTTGAGTAAAGTTTTAATTGTGTCAATTTAAAATTAACGAAAATTTTTTGGCAAACATTTAATAAATTTTAATTAAACGTTTATTCAATACTATTAAATCGTTTACTGGTGCAAAATTGAGTAATTTTTTACTCAATAGTATTAAAAATTTACTCAAATATTTTTATTTTATTTTTTTTCTGTGTTGTAGAAACTTGAAAGTTAGAATGCAGGATCATCCAGCGAAAAAAGATTATGACAAAAGTACTGTTGAAATGTTTTGTTTCTTAAAACAAAAGTGTTCTTTGGTGCTTTTCCGATCTAATAATTTGTAAATTCGCATTGAAAAACGGTAAAAAGGGTAAACAATTTATTTTGGTACTTTTATCGTAAAAAAATCTTTCTAAAAAGTACCTTTTAGAATTTCCGATTTAAATGGGATAAAAAGGGGTAAAAATATTATGTGTTGGTACTTTTTAGATAATGGCTGCAGAAACTTAAAAATTAGAATGCAGGATCATCCAGCGGAAAAAGACTCTGACAAAAGTACTGTTGAAATGTTTTGTTTCTTTAAACAAAAGTATTCTTTTGTACTTTTCCGAGCTAATAATTTGAAAGTTCGGATTAAAAAGCGGTAAAAAGGGTAAACAATTGATTTTGGTACTTTTATCGAAAAAAAAAATCTTTCTAAAAAAGTACCTTTTAGAATTTCTGATTTAAATGGGACGAAAAGGGTAAAAAAATTATGTTTTGGTACTTTTTCTATTGATACATGATTACCATAGATAATGGTTGCAGAAATTGAAAATTGGAATGCAGGATCTCCCAGCGGAAAAAGATTCTGACAAAAGTACTGTTGAAATGTTTTGTTTCTAAAATAGTAAAAAAGTGTACTTTGGTACTTTTCGATCTAATAATTTGTAAATTCGAATTAAAACAAGTAGAAAAGTTAAATTCGACTTTGCCAAATCTATGAATACCCTCCACAATGCATTTTTTTAAACGGTAGTACATTTTTTAACGTGAAAAACTTAACAATTTTGATTAGAAATATTTTATTTTGAGTAAAAAACTCTTTTTTTGTCAGTTTTTTTTTTTTTTTAAAGAAAAATTACTAATTTTTTTTTTTTTTGAGTGTAAAATTTTTTTCGAGTGTAATGTTTTTTTTTACTGTAAAAATATTTCTTACGCAAAATATTGTCATTTTTGTAAAAAAAAAAAAAATTTTTTTGAGTGTAAAATTTTTTTGAGTGTAAAATTTTTTTTGAGTGTAAAATTTTTTTCCAGTGTAATTTTTAAGTTACCAATGCTTTTAAAACTAAACAAGTTTAAAAAGCATTGCTTTAAAATTAAACAAGTTTGAAAAGCATTGTTTAGTTACCACCAATGCTTTTAAAACTTGTTAAAACACGTGGCATTTTAGATGAAACTAATCTGAAATTCAAGGTTTTGCTTATAACTTTTGAACCACTCGACCGATTGAGCTGAAATTTAAAACCAAACAGACCCGGGAAACGGCAAAGATATGTGACAATATGTTCAGTAGTCTCATTATTGTCTTTCGAAAGTTATCGTGTTTTTGATCTCGTAAATTCGCGAAATACCCTTGCCAAAATTTACTCTTTTGCTCATAACTTTTGAACCACTAGACCGATTTGGCTGGATTGCAATACCAACCTGACCAGGTAAATGACAAACATATATGCCAAACTTCAGTAGCCTCTGTAAAGTCTTTCAAAAGTTAGCGTGTTTTCTACGGACGGACAGACAGACAGACAGACGGACGGACGGACGGACATCGCTAGATCGACTTAAAATCGATCGAGGATCATAAATATATATACTTTATGGGGTCCTAGACCAATATTTCGAGGTGTTACAAACGGAATGACAAACTTATATATACCCTCTATCACTAGAGTGGAGGGTATAAAAACGGTAAAAAGGGTAAACAATTGATTTTGGTACTTTTATCGAAATAAAAAATTCTTTCTAAAAAAGTGCCTTTTAGAATTTCTGATTTAAATGGGATAAAAAGGGTAAAAATATGTGTTGGTACTTTTTCTATTGATACACGATTACCTTAGATAATGGTTGCAGAAATTGAAAATTGGAATGCAGGATCTTCCAGCTGAAAAAGATTCTGACAAAAGTACTGTTAGAATGTTTGGTACTTTTTCGATCTATAATTTGTAAATTCGAATTAAAACGCGGTAAAAAGGGTAAATAATTTATTTTGGCAATTTTGGTATTACCTTGTTAATACTGAAATAAAAGTCATAACAACTTTTGGGTTTTTTCGATTTTAATGTGGTAAAACGGTTTAAAAAATCGTTCGAAAAAAGTACCTTTTAGAAATTTCGATTTTCATGGGATAAAAATGCTAAAAAATTGTATTTCGGTACTTTTTCTATCATAATATGTTTTGGAATTTTATAGTTTACAGTTTTATAGTGTTAGTTTTTTTTTTTTGTAATTTTTTACTTAATTATTTTCAGTGTACTTAAAGTGAAACAATTGTTTTTTTTTGTGGAATTTTGTTCGTCTGCTCCACCTTTTCAAAGCATATGGGTTTTGTTATAAGTTTTATTAACAGTTTGATTTTTATATTCTTGTTTTTAAAAACGACCTTTCATAGAAAACTTTGTTTTTGAATTTTTATAAAAATCAAGCCAAATCCCCAAAAAGTTTAACGTTTTAATTTATTTTTATTTTTTTGGGCACTAATTTATGAGCTCATAATTTAGTCTTTATACATATTTTGGAGTTTTTATTTTTTCTTATCAATTTTTGTATTGTTATATTTTGTTATTTTCGTTTTTTTATTTCTGGTTTACAATTGTATTTACAATTGTTGTTATTTTTCATAAAAAAAGAAGAAAACTTTTTTTAGACGCCTTTATGTCTTGCAGCTAAAGAATATTTTTTTTTCGTTGTGATTATATTGAGTCATTGTTTTTTTGACAAATAAGTTGTTATGCAACTTTGACATGTATTCTCATACCGCGGGAAAGGAAGAAGTTTTCAATATACTTGATTTATTTTTTTTTTTATTTTTACAAAGTCCTTGTCAATAACAGCTTAAAAGAAACTTGTGTAAAAAGATTATCAATTTTCTTTAAGAATTAGGAAAAGATAAATAAAAATTCTTCGACTGCGAGAGCAGTTTTAGATGTCGGAACCTTCACAACATATTTTTAAGTTTTAATGTGCATAAAAATTCACTAAATCCCCTGATGATGATTCTCAAAGAGAATCGAAATATTGGAATGGAATAAAATAATTTTTATTTACAAGGAAAAACTGGCCTCGAGCTCGAAGAATTTTTATTTATATAAATTTGAAAGGTCGAATAATAACAACTGTAATTAATTGAATTAGGAAAAGTAAATTTTTTAAATAGTCGTTTTAAAAAAAGTTGGGTAAAAATTAAAAAAAAAGGTAAATAAAAATATTGTGCAATGTTTTATTTTACTTGTTTAAAAATGTTACCAATTTTCTTTAAGAATTATGAAAATTATATTTTCAAAATTAACGATTTAAAAAAATTGTTCAAAAAAATATTGTGCAATATTTTATTAGTTTACTTAAAACTTGTTTGATAAATTTTCTTTAAGAATAAGGCATATTATATTTTTCAGATATTCCATTTAAAAAGAAAAAAAATTAATAAAAATTTAATAAAAAAAAAATTAACACAAAAAAATAATTGTGCAATATTATAGTGTTTAGTTACATTAAAAAAAAAAAAATCTTTCAAAATCACTAGAAAAAAGTCTCCTAATCCCCATTTTACCAATATCTGACAGTTTTCCTTGTTTAAAAAAAAAAAAATTCGATCGAAATTTACATTTTTTTTTTTTGTAATTTTACAATTTTTTTTTGTAATTTTACAAATTTCCAAGGTTTTTTACAAAAAAAAAATCTGGTAAATTCACGATATTTGCTTTTAAGTTTCAGTGCCCCATTTTAAAAAGCTTTTAAAATTACTAAAAAGCTCGTAATTTTGCTAGGAATTTTCGTAAAATAGGAGATAGCAAAAAATCTAGTTAAGTTACGAAATCTCCTTGTAAGTTTTATCACGTCATAAAAATTTTAAATTTACAATTTTTTTGGTAAAAAGCTAGTAAAATTACAAAACTATTGGTAAAAAGCTTGTAAAATTACAAGGAATTCTTGTCAAATGGGAGGTAGGAAAAACAAGTAAAAAATTTAAATTCGGCCTTGGCGAATGTATTGATACCCTCCACAATTTAAAAAAGATTACTGCAAAAAACTTTATTTAAAAGAAAATTACTTTAAAAAAAAAAAAAATTTTTGAAAAAAAAAACCCGCGATTTTTTTGTCAAAAAGTTGTCCAGTTCGCACATGGTTAAATACCATTCGGTGTTCAATTCTGTTCACATATGCCAACCCGCAGATGAATTAAAGCATTGCATTTTTAGATTATGTTGAATACACCAACATTTTTGAGGTGTACTTACATTTTCGTTCATGACTTTTGAACCGCTGAACCGATATCGTTCAAATGCAATACCAAACTTCTTGGGAGAACTTCCAAAAAATATGTCGCGTTCCAGTCATCTCCGTGTAATATTTTGAACGTGATCACCATTTCCACAGAAAGACAGACGGACGGACATCGCTAGAATGTCTTAAAATCGATCACTGAGCAATTATATATATGGGGCATTCCATGTCAAATCGTATACTTTGAAATTTTTTTTTTTAGATTTTCCCAATTTTTTTACAGTTTTTAGTACCTTTTGAAAGCTCCTTCGCAGTAAATTTTTCATATTTTTTTGTTGATCCGTTTAAAAGATATCAAATTTTAAAAAATTGCTAGTTTGGATCTTTACTCAAACTTCTTTTACTCATAACTTCTTTAATAATGGTCCAAATTGCAATTTTTTTTTTTCAAAATTTTTGTTTTTTTACGTACTTTAAAAAAAAAAATCAAAAAAATATTCTAAAAAGTGCTGTAGTATGCGATTTTTAAGTTTTTAAATTTAAATCTCATTTTTAAAAATGTTTGTAATCTTCGATTTTTTTGAAATTTTTTTGTGTAAAACTTCTATCGATTTTACAAATTTTTTGCCCAGTAGTATCGTGGGATAACGATTATTACTATTTTTTAAAATTTTTTGAAAATTTTTTTTTGTAATTATCCGGTCTAAAAATCATTTCTACTGCTTCAGTGGTGCATCATAGAGGGGTCATTTCCAAGACCGACCCCCATTAATTTTTACGTCTAAACATTTCTTCGGAACAAACTAATACCCTATCTCCAATTTCTAAGGGGGCTCCCACACAAAATGACATTTTTAAAAAATTTCCTCCAACCGCTCTTACTGCCCTAAGAGTGCCCTAAGAGCAATAAAATGTATGACCGACCCACAATAATTTTTTTTCTCCAAACATTTTCTCTGAACTCACCTACCCTCTATCTTTCACTATTAGGGCGGTCCCTATACAATTTTTTTTATTTTTTGTAAATTTGATTTATTTAATCAGCTTCTACCGGTCAAATGGTGCTTCCAAGAGGAGTCATTAGTGAGACCGACCCCCATTTATTTTTACCCTCCAAGATTTTCTTAAAACACACTTTCGCCCTATCTCTACTCCCAAAGTAGGCTCACATACAAATTACAGTTGGATCAAATTTTATGGAGTGGAGCTAGGGAGATAGGGCTAAGATATGTTTCACAAAAATGTTGGAGGGTAAAAATAAATGTCGGTCGGTCTCACTAATGACCCCTCTCGGACGCAACATTAGAAACTGATTAAATAAACAAATTTACAAAAAATAAAAAAAATTGTATGGGGACCGCCTTAATAGTTAAAGATAGGGGATAGGTGCGTTCACAGAAAATGTTTGGACTAAAAAATATTGTGTGTCGGTCATACATTTTATTGCTCTAAGGGCATTCTTAGGGCAGTTAGAGCAGTTGGAGCAAATTTTAAAAAATTTCATTTTGTGTGGGAGCCCTCTTAGAAACTGGAGCTAGGGTATTAGTTTGTTCCGAAGAAATGTTAAGACGTAAAAATTAATGGGGGTCGGTCTTGGAAATGACCCCTCTATGACGCACCATTCGAGCAGTAGAAATGATTTTAAGATTGGAAAATTACAATAAATTTTTTTTAAAAAATTTTAAAAAATAGTAATAATCGTTATCACACGATCCTACTGGGCAAAAAAATTGTGGAATCGATAGAAGTTTTACACAAAAAAAATTTAAAAAAATCAAAGAGTACAAACTAGAGTTGTCAGTCGATTAAGAATAACTCGATTAATCGATCAAACAAAACCCAACTCTTGTTCGAATAATTCAAAAATGACGATTTTCGAATAACGAATAAATCGATTAATTAATGTCGATTAATCGAACAATTTTTTTTAATTAAAAAATTACATAAATGCTTAGAATTTTACTTATTCTCATAAATTTTGAAAGATTTTATACAAAATGTAGGAAAGTTAAAATATATTGTAGCCATAGCCCTGGATAGCACATCCATTATAGAATTAGGGGGAGTTATCATGTTTTTAATAAATAATTTAGAAAAAAGTAATAATTCTTTTGCATCAGACTTACTAAAACGTATTAAAATAAGAATTAATGAGAGACGTATAAAAGTGTTAAATACGGTAATAATTTTTCTAAATTCTGGAAATTTTCCGAGCAATGAAAGTTTCTTAAAATATTCTCCAAAAAGCGAAACAAAAGAATATGCAAATAAATTATACTCCAGATTATTTTATGTTGAAAGTAATCACAATAATTCAGATAAAAGTATTGAAATAGAGGAAGTTATTAGTAATGAAAATAATAATCGGTTATGCGAGTTAAATAATTCAATTCAAAGTATTAAAAATTCAGAAAATAAAAAGGACTTTAGCGATATATCAGACGATATGGTATATTTGGAATTTATGCTCTTCTTACTATATCACCTACTTCAACAATTAGCGAAAGAGTGTTTTCAAAATCTAATTTAATAAAAACAAAAACCAAAAATCGTTTGAAAGCAAAAAAATTAAGTCAACTTTTATTTTTAAAAGATTATTTCTTAAGTACAACTTAAATTGTCTTATTTGACAAAAATTAAAATCATTTATGATATATTTTGTCTGAATATTTCAAATAATAAGTTGTATTTGAATTTTTTCTCAACAAGTATTAAAATCGACATCCATTAATTAAAAGTGATCTAAGTTATTCAATTTTTAAGTTTTTTTAACTTTTAACTATTTTATTTTTAAGTTTTGTATGCATTTTTTCGTTAATAAAAATTTTAACTTTCTTATTTTAAGATTTTTTATATGAATTGTTTATTTTTTTTGTTAATAAAAATATTTTTTAAAATAATTTTTTTATTCGTTATTCTCTTCGATTAATCGAATAAATTTTGATCTTTAATCGTTTGATCGAACGAGGAAAAACAATTATTTGAATTATTCGAACAAAGTTGAAAGTCGAATAATTGACAACTCTAGTACAAACATTTCAAAAATTACATTTAAATTTAAAAACTTAAAAATCGCATACCAGCGAAACGGACAAAAATATTGTATCAAAAACATTGGAGATTCTTAAAGTACCCAACTGGGTCTGGGCCTATCGGAGGCTGAACCTATAGGGTGCGAACCCAATAGGGTCTTTTTCCTAAAGGAGCTTCATCCAATCGGGTCCTCAAATGTGGGAAAAATTTTCAAAAGCCATATTGAGCAAATTGGTAGCCATTTTTGGTTCTTTAGATCGCTATAGTATCGCCGGTCATTTGCACATGTGTGGACCCCAATGTGTTCTAATTGTGGATTTAAAAAAGTTCGCTTTCAAGAAAATTTTAAAATGCCGGTAAATATTGCCAACTCCGAGTAATAGTTTTAAAGTTATCGAGTTTCTTAAATTCTCAAAACCCCCGTGGTCCCCTAAATTCACGTATCTCAAAAATTAAGCAAGGTAGAGGGAAAAGGACAAACAATTTGAATCAAAAGCTATGACGATACTTTAGGAACCCAACTGGTTCTGTGCCCATCTAGTCTGAACCTATCGGGTCCGAACTCAATGGGGTCTTCACTCAATCGGATACTCAAATGTGTATGAACTAAATTGAAATAAAATTTTAACAATTTTTTAGTTCAAATTGACATGATATTAAAAAAATTTTTCTTCCCTTATTTTAAAAATAGGAGCTAATTTTTGTAACTACCCGAAATATTGGTTCTATGTAGAGTTTTTCACGGGAATTCCCGGGACGGGATTTCCCGGGAATTCCCGTAAATTTTCGATCCCGAAATCCCGGGAAATAGAGCGGGAATTCCCGGGAATTTTAGTGTCTTTAAAATTGTTGATTTTTCGACTTCTATTGATTTTTTTTTTATGTGATTTTTTAGAGATTTTATTAAAATTCTTGATAAATGATGGCAGAAACGTACGCAGGAACCAGGAGGGACCAAAAAGTATTCAAATAGATATCATCTAACTAAAAATGTCATAAAATCTGAGACTTGCGAAATGAAAAAAGTCTCACAGTATCTAAATCTTCGATAGGATATAATTATCAGAATCTGATACTTTTTTTCAAAAGCTGAGAAATTTTCTTTCTGAGACCTGCATTAGAAAAATTTGCAGTATGATTATTTGTTTCTATAAAAAATATTTATGTCTCTGTCCATGATTCTTTTTAAATCGATAAATTGATATAAAATCTGTGTAATGAAAGACTCTGAAATTAACGGGTTTTTCTTTTAGAAACCAGCATTTTTAATTTTTTTTACATTTTTTGGGGTAAATTTTCTTATAAATTTAATTTCTCTGAAACAGTTATATTCAGTTTCAGATACATAATAAAAAGATTCCTATGAATCATTGTGTTTTAGAGGCAAAGCGTTGAGAACCAATTATAAAAATGAACTGAGATGAATTAGAATAAATGATGAATTTTTATTATTAAAACAGATAAAGCGATGTGAAAAACATATTCCCTTAAAATATTTTTAAAAGACTTCGACACATTTGGGCCGTTTTTTAAAAAAAAACTGGGAAGCAAAAATTTTTCTTTTTTTATCGAAACTTATTATTTTTTGTTTGTTTTAAAGCTGAATTCACAATGACAGAGTACACTGTGCCAGAGAGTGGATTGTCTTCCTTTCTCTTTCACGCTTTCACCTTTTTTGTATGATGTCGTCTCTAGTTTTAGAGATTGTACTCTGTAGTACAGAGTACTCCGAAATTGTTTCGGAGCCTTAAAGGTACTAAATAAGATTTTTATGGTGTTAATAAACATTATAAATAGTGTAATCGCGTTCATAAGGTTTTTATATATTTTTTTTGACAAAAATTTTGGGTTTTTAGTTTTTGCGGGAATTCCCGGGATCCCGGGAAATTTAAAATTGAATCCCGCTTTCCCGGGAAATAAAAAAGTCCGGGAAAAGAAAAACTCTAGTTCTATGTCCAATTTTTTTATGATATTAGTGGCTATTTGTAAGTCTTGTTTTTAAGCAAATAGAAATTAACCACGCCTTACATTTCTCATTTGGTTTATAATATTTTTCACTTGTATTTTGAGTAGATTTATTCTTGTTCGAGGTCATTTTTCCTTTACTTATAAAAACTATGATATTTTCATAAAGTAATTTTCAAGATAATTATTTTTCTGTTTTAAAATTATTAATATTGGCCATTTTTGCAAGACTTAGTGAGCCGACACGTGTTTCGTAATTTGTCAGATGTAGTGTTTGGGAATTCCCGGACTTATCAATTTCCCGGGAAACGGGAAAAAAATAAATTCAATATTAATATAAATCATAAAAAACATTAAAATTTTACCAACTTTCTATTAAAAACAGTTTTATTAGAGATAAACAATTAATTAAAGTATAAAAAATCAAAAAATAAAAGTTAAAAATCGTGAAATACAATAAAACAAAACAAAAAAAATAATGCAACTTTTTTCCCCACAAAAAAAACGCAAAAAATAGCTAAAAGTCGCAAAAAAATTTAAAACTGCGTTATTCGAGCAAAAACTAATAAAGTTGACAGCACTTTTAATATTTGTTCTGGAAATGTAAATTCTAGGTTAAAAATTTTTATATTTTTTTGACAGTCTTAGCAAAATTATCATTAACCGATGTACATTTTTTGAATTTTTGAAGTTTTTTCATGATATTGTCATACTTTTTACACTTGGTCAGTTTTCCTATGAATATATATTAGCACTGTTCTTCCAAATAGAAAAAATACAAAAAATAGCAAATGTAATTATACCTGTATGTAAAAAAGATATTAAAAATTAAATTAAAATAAACCTTTTTTATGTAAAATGGTCTATTTTATAAAATTCCCGGATTTCCCGGGAAAAATTAAAAAAATTCCCGGGAATTCCCGTCAGTCTTTTCCCGGGAATTCCCGGGAAATACGACCCGGGAATTCCCGTACCCCAAACACTAGTCAGATGCCATTGTCAAGACTATTGAGCAAATTTAAAAACACTATACTACAAGTTGAAAAGGGAATTTAAATGACAAATCGCTAATGTTCAAACAAAAGTATTAATACGTATTAACCTCTACCCTCATTGAGAATTATAAGAAGAAAATTACACATTATCATAGTTTGATCACGACTGTCAAACGACCATCAACAAAAAATGTTTACCTGAGTTAAAGGTTTTTCGTCTTTTCCTACAAAAGTAATATCTTTGTGATCTTAAGAAATAATTTCAGTTATTTACAACTTTGTATTTTTACCAATCTATTTTTTTAAAATTCCTCACCACCAAAGTTTAAATACAAAATTATGCACACCTATCAAAGTTTTATATCATTATTACCACAAGCGTCTAAAAAATTTACTTTAAATGATAAAAATTAAAATTCTTCATTCACCTTAAAAAAAAACAGACTAATTTAAAGTTAAGAAAGCAACACAAAGTATTTAACATTCTTAAAAATGGACCACAGTCATTGACAAAAACCCCTATGCCAAACTAATACAACACAAGTGGGCAAAAAACTTAAGAAAAGCACAGCAAAAGAAAACAGAAAGCCAGGCTAAAAACGCATTTTATTGCTAAATGAAAATGTTTTTTTTTTTTGTGTAAATTTTCAAGTTAAGGCTAATCGTTCAAATGAAATCAACGAACAATTCATTTACACAACAACCTTAAGAGTTGAATTAATCTTATGGTCGATGGAAGAACAGTACATGAACCAATGAGCAAAATTTAAACACCCAGCACAAAAAAGGATTTTCAAATAGAAATGGGTAAATTTCTGAGAAAAATCTGAGACTTTTTCCAAAGGAAAACTGTCTCAGAATTTCACTTTTTCTATAGGAAAAATGTCTCAGAATCTGAGACTTGTTCTATAAGAAAAATAAATTTCATTTTCTGTTTGACATTTTTTTTTCAAAAATTATAATTTTTTTTATCGATTCCGTGGAAACAGTGGAGTAATGGAGTATCATTACTGGGGAATCTATTCTAGAATCCATTGACAAAGAAACGATTCCAAAAAAATTTTGCTGGGGGAGTTTTCGTAAAAGGTGAGCACTCTCGCTTCTATTTCTACTGAAAAAAAGCAGAAAAGTAATGCCTCCGCTAAAGTAATTCATACAATACCACTTCAGTACTCTCAAAATAAGCTGGGTTGTATTACTAACATCAAGTATAGAAGCAGGCGCTTCTCCTCTTCTTCACATACAACTACTGCGTTAGTATACCTGGTATAACAGCGTAACAAGATTATCTTAATACACGTTGTGGGAGACTAATGAGTGCAGAAAATATCCAAACCAAAAAATTCACAACTTTTTGCAGCTTTTAAAGACACAAGCAACAAATTAAGGAAGAAAGAATGAACGAACGAACAAAAAATAAATAAAAACTAAATATTTAAAATAGTGGGCGCAAGTGTGCAACATTTTGTGTATTCCAAAACTAAAATCATGATGATCCATTCATTTATGGCACTCATTGGAAATACAAATTCATTCGCCCCCAGCCCAGAGATGCATGCGTGCGTGTGCTTCATGTGTTCTTGTCAGATTACTCACTTTAACGAGCAGCATGTACTGCAATTTTATGCATATCATTGTTGCTGCACAGTTCCTCTACTTTATGTTTCTTTCAAATTCTGCTAAATTTTTTTTAATTGAATAAGTAGAGGCTTTTCGTACGTCGACCAGCCAGTTGTGTACGTCTGTCCATCCGTTCATATACTAACATTTGCTAATGTTTAAACTTATCATAGAGTGCGTTTAAAGCCATCATTAATTGTTGTTGCTGCTACGCTCCATCTACCTTATGTGGCACGTATTTCCTCATGGCTTTTACTTTGGGATATTCAGAGTATGCTTGTACTATCGTACTTCACTGGTAAGTTGTGGACCTTATCAATTTACGCTCCTCTTAGTATTTGATGCGTTTTTGCACATTTTCTTATGTTTTGTGTCGTTTTTAATTAAGCATAAATTTCATCAAGTAAGATATTAATATATGGTTAAATAACATAAACGCAGTAGATATATACTCCCTCTTCTAAAAGAGGTCTGCTTTGTTTTTTTTTTATGGAATGTTTAGAAATATTTGAATAAATTTAAGACTGACATAAGAATTAGTTATTCCGCGTTTTCCCTATTTTTAAGTGTTAGTGTGACTGAAACTAAATTTTACTCACGTGATTGTAAGTGAGTGTGAGTGGAAAAAATTGCGTGAGATTTTTGAATGATTTATTTTAAATGTGATTTCTCGTCATATTTCCTTTTGTGCCAAAAAAAGAAAAGAAATTATAAAATTTGGGTAAAATTTAGGTTTTGTCAAGAAAAAACAAGTAAGAAAGTTATAGTCAGTCAAGGCCGACCATATGATACCCTACACTAGTGCTTTCCGGAAAATGGGTTCTAAGTCCAAACATGGACCGATTGGGTCTGTCTTTTTTTAGATCTTTATTTAGTGTAGAAAACACACACAGATCAAATTTTAGTGGAATTGGTTTATTTTTTTGTCAATAGACCGATTTAACTTAATATCGGTCGAAATTTTTATATGGGGGACTAAGTCTAAAAATGATCCAATTATAGTCCGATTTGATGAGATTACTCAAGAACACGTTTAACATCTAAAAATAAAATTTTTAAATTTTTAATATTTATTTTTTGAGGGAATTATGTGAATATCGGGAGGGTGGTTTGTATGGGGAATACCAAAAGGACTGACTCGATACCTTTGAAATTTGGAATGGTGATTCGTGTATACATGTATTTGATTACCTGCTAAATTTCAAAGCGATATCTCTTATAGTACGGTTATTAGTGTCATTTAAGCTAAATCCAAATGGGGCGTTTGTATGGGGGCTAGGTCTTAACATGAACCGATTTTCTTAAATTTCAATAGGCTTCGTCCTTGGGCCAAAAGATGCTTAAGTTTTAAATTTCAAGTCAATTGATTGAAAATTGCGACCTGTATCGTGCTTAAACCGATAGATGGACAGACGGACAGACGGACGGACGGGCGGACATCGCTAAGTCGACTTAAAAAGTTACTCTGAGTCGATCGGTATATCTGAAGGTAAGTCTAGGACCTATATTTCGGGTAGTTACAAACATCAGCACAAACTCATTATATCCTGTACCACAGATTGTGAAATTTTTCATAATTTAATTTTTTTTTAATTTTTGTTAGAGTTTTGAAATTTTAATTTTTGATTTTTATACCCTACACCACACTGTGGTACAGGGTATAATGAGTTTGTGCTGATGTTTGTAACTACCCGAAATATTGGTCCTAGACCCACCTTTAAGTATACCGATCGACTCAGAATCACTTTTTGAGTCGATTTAGCGATGTCCGTCCGTCCGTCCGTCCGTCTGTCCGTCCGTCCGTCCGTCCGTCCGTCCGTCCGTCCGTCTGTCTGTCTGTCTGTCTGTCCAAGTAAACGGTGTAAACACGATACAGGTCGCAATTTTTGATCAATTGACTTGAAATTTGAAACTTAAGTCTCTCTTGGCCCAAGGACGAAGCCTATTGAAATTGGAAAAAATCGGTCCATATTTAGACCTAGCCTCCATACAAAGGTCCTCTTTAGTTTTGGCTCAAATGACTCTAATAACGGTATTATAGAAGGTATCGTTTTGAAATTTGGAATGTAAACATGTTTTGTCTTCACAAATCATCATTCCGAATTTCAAAGAAATCGGACCAGTTCTTCTTGTAGCCCCCATACAAACCACCTTCCCGATTTTCGCATAAATGTCTCAAAAGTCATGAAAATAGAAAATGTTTAATTAAAATTTTGTTTGTGTATGTTAAACGCGTACTTAAATAACCATATCAAACCTGATAATCATCGGAACAGTTTTGGACTCAGGCCCCTTGTGAAAATTTCGCCCGATATTCAGTTAAAGCGGTTTATTGTCAACAAATAGAAGCCTATTTCACTCAAATTTGATTTGTGAGTGTTTTTTACACTTATTAAAGATTTTACAACATATAGATCTAATCGGTCCATGAGATCCATTTTCCGGGAAACTCTGGTGTAGGGTATTATATGGTCGGTCTTGACCGACTATAACTTTCTTACTTGTTTTTTATTGAGAAAATTTCCAATAAAATTGCGAAAATTTCAAATGAAATTGAGAAGATTTCAAATAAAATTGAGAATTTCCATTTGAAAATGGGATATTTACATACGAAATTGGGAAAGTACAATTGAAATTTAGAAAATTTTCAATTGAAAACGGAACAAAATTTTTCCATATAAAATTGAGAAAATTTCAAATGAAATTGAGAAAATTTCAAATAAAATTGAGAATTTCCATTTGAAATTAAGAAAATTTCCAATGAAAGAAAATTTCTAATGAAATTGAGAAAATTTCAAATAAAATTGAGAAAATTTCAAATAAAATTGAAAAAATTTCAAATGAAATTGAAAAAATTTCAAATAAAAATGAGAAATATTTAAATGAAATTGAGAAAATTTTAAATGAAATTGAAAAAATTTAAAATGAAACTGAAAACATTTCAAATGAAATTGAGAAAATTTAGAAATTTTCCTAAAATTTGGATTACTCCAAAATTGAAGTCTTTGGCATCACTACATAGTTGAGAATAGAGATGGGCACATGAGCAGATTAGATTGTGACTGAATTCAATTTTATTCACGTGATTGTGAGTGAGTGTGAGTGGAGAAAAAAATTGCGTGAGTAAGTGTGCGTGAGTAAGATTTTTGCGTGACTGAGTGTGCGTGAGTCGATTGTTTTGCGTAAGTTTGCGTGAATTATTTTCCCTTTATATTTCCTTTCGGACCAAAAAAAGCAACAAAAAAGTTTTAAAATTTGGCTTAATTTAAGATTTCGTTGCGAAAAAAGCAAAAAAAAAATTAAAATTTCGCTAAACTGTTTTATATATTGTTGGACTTTATATTTTATAACTGAAGTTTTTATTTATTTCGGGTTGAGTCCATATTAATTATTTCTGAGAAATAATTATTTTTGTTGTACAATGAGAAAATCTGAAAAAATTAATTGACAACACAGGCTAAGTGGAGATGTCGACAGCTTTCGGAAGAAGCCACCCTTCCTTCGTCAGCACTCTTCGATTGTCACTGTAGGTGTGTAATATTAAGATCAGCTATTTAAACGTACATTAAGGTGAAAAAGCGAACGGGAATTATATCACATTTCATTACCCACTTAGCCTGTGTTGTCAATTAATTTTTTAAGATTTTCTCATTGTACAACAAAAATAATTATTTCTCAGAAATAATTAATATGGACTCAAACCGAAATAAATAAAAACTTCAGTTATAAAATATAAAGTCCAACAATATATAAAACAGAATTAAAACTCAACTCATAAGGTACAATGCAATTTAGTAATATTTCTAAGAATTAGAAATACGAAATATAAATTCAAACCTAACGGACATTTTTCAAGACTTGAAAAGTCCTACTAAGGGTTGCAACTCTGAGAAAATCTACTACAGTGTAAGAAATTACAACTGTGTTGGAAAAAGTTAAAAATAGATTCATTAAGTTCGTGCTAAACGTAACATATGGGTAATGAAATGTGATATAATTCCCGTTCGCTTTTTCACCTTAATGTACGTTTAAATAGCTGATCTTAATATTACACACCTACAGTGACAATCGAAGAGTGCTGACGAAGGAAGGGTGGCTTCTTCCGAAAGCTGTCGACATCTCCACTTAGCAAGGTTGCCATTTTAGCCATTTTCCGGCTAGATCTAGCGGTTTTATTTTCATCTAGCCATAAAAAAATGGCCAGTCCCTTGAAACTGCGCATATAAATTAGTAATGTTTTGGAGCGATCTGAAGTTAGGCGGGGATAATTAAAACTGCTATACTAAAAACGATAAAAAAACGTACAACATAATAATTAATGAAGCCAAGTAAATTTAAATATTATTCCTAAATCCACACACAGAGAAAACACAGGTTTTGAATATGATTGCAGCACACCAAATCACCCATAATTGTGGCCCTATGTTCCTCCTAGGAATAAAAGGAATAAATATATATATATTAGCGAAGATCATAATATGATCGCTACAATCATAAAAGTTATCAATCATATTATGTTCCCCCTCCATTATGGTCGTCGCAATCATGTTTGTTCTCTGCGTGCAGTATTGATTTATTGAATGATATAATTTGGTTAGATTTATTTATAACCTTTCAAATAAATTTTTTTTTTCTTTAGATTATATTTGTTTTAAGAATGTAGATTTTTATATTTTTTCGCATCACTACATATTTTTTTTAATAAAATAAATCAATTGTGAATAATTCACAGTCCGTATGTGTTAAAACCGGTATTAAACGTCTCTACGTAATTTTTCATGAGATATGTTAGGTTTATTGAATGAAATTCAAAATCTAGCCATTTCTAGCCATTTTCGTTCTGAAATCTAGCCATTTTTTCTACTCTAGAGTTGGCAACCTTGCCACTTAGCCTGTGTTGTCAATTAATTTTTTCAGATTTTCTCATTGTACAACAAAAATAATTATTTCTCAGAAATAACACTGTGCTACACCAAAAAAATGCAGGGGTTCTCATATGAAAATTCGGGTTGGTTGGAGTCCATAGAGTACTGATATACTCATAGTTTTTCTGGATGACTTCGTTAAGTACGTTTTTTATTGGCAAATGTGTTGAAAAACGGCAATTCTTAAATTACAACTTTAAAAAATTATTTCTTTGTTAGTTTGCAACCGATTTTCGATTTTATAGATTTTTTTGAAAGGTATAAGTCTTACCTTTTAAACAAAACAAAAATATTAAAAATCGATCAAGAATTGGCTGAGCTATGATCGTTTAAGTTAAAAAAAATCCAATTTTTTGAAAAATTTGTCATGTTCTTTATACTCTAAGTTGAAAGTGCATCATTAAACAATTTTTTTTTTATTTTTGTATAAAAGTATAGTAAAGTAGCTTTCCAAAACACCAACAAACATAACAATCGGTTAAAAAATGAATGAGTTATGCTAAGTTTTGTGATAGGACATTTTTAATTTTTTTCAGAAATGCTTGTAATTCAGGTATTATTCATAATTCTTATTGCTAGTAGTAATTTTATGTGCCTATGCATATAAACAAGAGATGGTAACATAATAAGATTTGTGCGTGATTGACACATGATCACAAGTGAGCGTGATTGAAAATCAATTTTACTCACGTCGTTGTGAGTGAGTGTCAGTGGAATAAAAAAGTGTCAGTGAAATAAAAAAAAATTTCAGAACCCGTTCTGAAATTTTCCATTTTTTAAAAAAGTCAATTTATAAAAAATCCGGCCACATTTGTTTTTTTTTGTAAATTTTTTTTTAAAGATTAGATGTTTGTCTAAGAGATGGTCACGTGAGTGAATTTTAACTTTCATAATAATTTTTCTTCTAACACTCACTCACAATCACGTGTGTAAATTTAATACAACTCACGCTCACGTACGCCGATGCAAGAGTCACTCACGCTAACGTTGACTCACACTCACGATATTCTTATTTATACTAAAAATAATTTCAAAAATCTTTCAAAATTTTCAGCAAAATCTAAAATTTTACATTTGTTTTGATTTTTTCGGGACGAAATCTGAAGTTAAGCAAAATTTTACATTTTTTTTGTTGCTTTTTTTGGAATGAAAGGAAATATGAAGAGAAAATAAATCACGCAAAGTCACGCAAAAAAATCAACTCACGCTCACTCTTTCACGCAATAATCTTTCTCACACTCACTCACAATCACGTGAGTAAAATTGAATTCAGTCACACTCACGCTCTTATCTGCTCATGTTCCCATCTCTAGTTTGTCTATCCACACAAAAAAATTGTAATGTGTTCTTTTCGTTATTTTCGAGAAATCGCATTTGAATTTTGAATTTCATGACAATTTGGTAATTTGCTTGGTTCAACGAAGCGTGTGACTAATGCAAATATTTAGTAGTCATTCACTTCGTTGAAACAAGAAAATACAAGCAAATTACAAAATTGTTATGAAAATTAATATTCAAATGCGATTTTCTGAATTTTTTCAGAATTAGTTCTGAAATTTTTGCATTTTTAAAAAAAGTCAATTAATCAAAAACCCGGCCACTTTTTTTTTTAAGCTTAGATGTTTGTCTATCCACACAAATAAATTCAGACATATGTTTTTTCAGAAAATCGCATTTGAATATTAATTTTCATAACAATTTTGTAATTTGCTTGTATTTTCTTGTTTCAACGTAGCGAATGACTATTTAATATTTGCATTAGTCATACGCTACGTTGAACCAAGCAAATTACCAAATTGTCATGAAATTCAAAATTCAAATGCGATTTCTCGAAAATAACGAAAAAAACACATTACAATTTTTTTGTGTGGATAGACAAACTAGAGATGGGAACATGAGCAGATAAGAGCGTGAGTGTGACTGAATTCAATTTTACTCACGTGATTGTGAGTGAGTGCGAGAAAGATTATTGCGTGAAAGAGTGAGCGTGAGTTGATTTTTTTGCGTGAGTTTGCGTGATTTATTTTCTCTTCATATTTCCTTTCATTCCAAGAAAAGCAACAAAAAAAATGTAAAAATTAGCTTAACTTCAGATTTCGTCCCGAAAAAATCAAAACAAATGTATAATTTTAGACTTTGCTGAAAATTTTGAAAGATTTTTGAAATTATTTTTAGTATAAATAAGAATATCGTGAGTGTGAGTCAACGTTAGCGTGAGTGACTCTTGCATCGGCGTACGTGAGTGTGAGTTGTATTAAATTTACACACGTGATTGTGAGTGAGTGTTAGAAGAAAAATTATTATGAAAGTTAAAATTCACTCACGTGACCATCTCTTAGACAAACATCTAATCTTTAAAAAAAAATTTACAAAAAAAAACAAATGTGGCCGGATTTTTTATAAATTGACTTTTTTAAAAAATGGAAAATTTCAGAACGGGTTCTGAATTTTTTTTTTATTTCACTCACACTTTTTTATTCCACTGACACTCACTCACAACGACGTGAGTAAAATTGATTTTCAATCACGCTCACTTGTGATCATGTGTCAATCACGCACAAATCTAATTATGTTACCATCTCTTGTTTATATGCATAGGCACATAAAATTACTACTAGCAATAAGATTTATGAATAATACCTGAATTACAAGCATTTCTGAAAAAAATTAAAAATGTCCTATCACGAAACTTAGCATAACTCATTAATTTTTTTACCGATTGTTATGTTTTTTGGTGTTTTGGAAAGCTACTTTACTATGCTTTTATACAAAAATAAAAAAAAAATTGTTTAATGATGCACTTTCAACTTAGAGTATAAAGAACATGACAAATTTTTCAAAAAATTGGATTTTTTTTAACTTAAACGATCGTAGCTCAGCCAATTCTTGATCGATTTTTAATATTTTTGTTTTGTTTAAAAGGTAAGACTTATACCTTTCAAAAAAATCTATAAAATCGAAAATCGGTTGCAAACTAACAAAGAAATAATTTTTTAAAGTTGTAATTTAAGAATTGCCGTTTTTCAACATATTTGCCAATAAAAAACGTACTTAACGAAGTGATCCAGAAAAACTATGAGTATATCAGTACTCTATGGACTCCAACCAACCCGAATTTTCATATGAGAACCCCTGCATATTTTATTTTTGCTCATTTGTAGCACAGTGTAATTAATATGGACTCAAACCGAAATAAATAAAAACTTCAGTTATTTCGCTAAACTTTAAATTTTGCTGAACATTAGCAAAGATTTTTGAAATTTTCGTTATTATTTTTTTTTTTTTTTGTATAAAAAAGAGTTTTGTGAGTGTGAGTGAATGTAAGTGTAAGTGAAGCTTGCGTGAGTGCACGTGAGTGTAAGTTGTATTAAATTTACTCACGTGATTGTGAGTGAGTGTGAGTAGAAAAAGTAAGCTCTGAGTGAGTGTGCGTGATTTGGAAAATCACTCACGCGCCCATCTCTACACCATTTCCAATTGAAATTGAGAGCTTTCTATATGAAATTGGGCAAATTTCAAATGAAATTGAAAATTTATATTTGAAATTGGGAAAATTCCATTTGAAATTAAGATTTTCCATTTGAAATTCAGAATATTCCAAATGAAATTGAGACTTTCCATTTGAAATTAGGAAAATTTCAAATGAAATTTAGATTTTTTATTTGAAATTGAAAAAATTCCAAATGAAATTGAGAATATCTATTTGAAATTGAGAAAATTTCAAATGAAATCGAAAAAGTTTCTAGTGATATTGAGAAAATTTCGTATGAAATTGAGATTTTGCATTTGAAATTGAGATATTTACATATGAAATTGGGAATAGTACAATTGAAATTGAGAAATTTTTCAATTGGAATTTCCATTTGAAATTGAGAATTTCCATTTCAAATTGAGAAAACTTTAAACGAAACTTACTCTTTTCAGTTGAAATTGAGAAAATTTCAAATGAATTTGAGATATTTTCAATTGAAATTAAGAAAATTTTAAACGAAATTAAGAAAATTTCAAAATATATCAAGAAAATTTCAAATGAAATTAAGAAAATTTCAAATGAAATTAAGAAAATTTCAACTGAAATTAAGAAAATTTCAAATGAAATTAAGAAAATTTCGAATGAAATTAAGAAAATTTCAAATGAAATTGGGAAATTCTCCGTAATTTTTTATTTGAAAATTTCTCAATTTCATTTAAAATTTTTTCAATTTCACTTGAAATTTTTCACTTTCATTTGAAATTTTCTTAATTTCATTTGAATTTCTCTCAGTTTCATTTGAAATTTTCCCAATTTTAATCGAAAATATCACAATTTCTTTTGAATTTTTCTCAATTTCAAATGGAAGGTGTTAGTTTTGTTTGAAGTATTCTCAATTTCAAATGGAAATTCTCAATTTCAATTGAAATTTTTTTCAATTTCAGTTGTACTTTTCCCATTTTCATATGTAGATATCTCAATTTCAAATAAAAAGTCACAATTTTATATGAAATTTTCTCAATTTTATTTGAAATTTTCTCAATTTCAAATGAAATTTTATCAATTATAAATGAAATTTTTCAATTTAAAATGGAAAGTCTCAATTTGAAATGAAATTTTCTCAATTTCAAATGAAAAATCTCAATTTCATTTGAAATTTTCTCAATTTCAAATGGAAAGCCCCATTTCCATTTGAAATTTTCTCAATTTCAAATAGAATGTCTCAATTTCATATGGAATTTTATCAATTTCAAATGGAAATTTTCAATTTCATATGGAATTTTCTCAATTTCAAATGGAAGTTCTCAATTTCATTTGGAATTTTCTCAACTTCAATTAAAAATGCTGCAGTTGAGACTACATAGTCTTTGATAAATGATCTGTAACATTATATGAATAACATGTTAACAAATTTTCCTGCATTAAAAAAAAAATTAAAAATTTTTAATAAAAATTTTGTTTGTGTGTGTTTAACGCGTACTTTAATAACACTGTGCAACAAGAAAAATGAGCCTCAATGGCTTCAACTCCATATGAAAGTAGACCATCAAATGGACAAAATCACCAAAGGGTTTTGCAAAGTCAGTTCGGATTTCTTTTTTATAGCCCACTGAAGTTTTAATTTTTTTATCAAAGGCCTTTGGAAAACGTCAAAAATACTATAATAAGAACACATCTGAGCTTCAAAATATGATTTGATATCTTCAGTGAAATTTTATGGCGGTTCTTTTCTTAGAACATTTTAACCCTCTACCTGCCATTTTAAGGGGTCATTTTAGTCCTTTTTCAAAAACTAAACACAGAAGTCTAATAAAACGTCCATTTAGAGGGTAAAAATGTTCTAGAAATATTTTTCTCATAAAATTTCACTAGGTGTTGTCGAATGTTCAAAGTTTGTGCGACATGCGCAAAGTGCTTAAAAAGGGTCAAATATAAATAATCAATGTATGTTATATATTTTTACCAAAGCAGTGTAAAACAAGTAAAAAAAGTTAAATTTGGCCTTGCCGAATGTAGTGATACCCTCCACAATTTCAAAAAGATTATTGCAAAAAACTTTATTTAAAAGGAAATTACTTTTGAAAAAAAATGTTTTTTTGAAATAAAAATTTCCGCGAAAAAAATTTTGGTAAAAAAAAATCCGCGATTTTTTTTTCTTTTTTTGTCAAAAATATGTTCGTACTTGTTTAAATACCATTTGGTGTTCAATTTTATTCACATATGCCAACCAGAAGCCGAATTAAAGCATTTTGTATTTTTAGGTTATGTTGAATGTACTGAAATTTTTTAGGTGTGCTTACATTTTCGTTCATAACTTTTGAACCGCTGAACCGATATCGCTCAAATGTAATACCAAAGTTCTCGGGAGAACTTCCAATAAATATGTTAAGTTTCAGTTATCTCTGTGCAATATTTTGTCCGCGACAGCATTTTCCACAGACAGACAGACGGACAGACGGACAGACGGACATCGCTAGAATGTCTTAAAATCGATCGGGCATCATGAATATATACTTTATGGGGTCCCAGATCGATATTTCGATGAGTTACAAACGGAATGACAAACTTATATATACCCTCTATCACTAAGTGGAGGGTATAAAATTATCGACAAAAAACAGTGCAAATATACTTTTGAGCTAAAAATGATGTTCTGATGTGTTTTATAAAATTTTATGATGATTCTTTTCTTTGACCAAATTAACCCTCTAGCTCCCGTTTTCAAGGGCATTTTTGTTCTTTTTTAAAAGAAATACAAAAAAGTCTATAAAAAAGGCAGTTAAAGGGTTAAAATGTTTTACAAATATTTTCTGCATCAAATTTTACTAGGGCACGTCTAAGACAGAAAGTTCGTCCAGCATATAGAAAATGCTTAAAAATTTTAAAGTATTCAAAAAATTTTTTTTTTTATATTTTTTTTGGGCCGAAATAAAAAAAACAAGTAACCAAGTAAAAATCGACTTTGTCGAATGTATTAATACCCTCCACGATATAAAAAAGTTTATTTGCAAAAAATAAAAAAAAAAAATCCGCGAAAAAAAATTTTTTGGTAAAAAAAAAATTTGACGAAAATGTTTTTTTTTTTTTTTTTATATGTTTGTACTTCTTTAAATACCATTCGGTGATCGATTCTGTTCACGTGTGTCAACCAGCCTCCGAATCAAAGCATTTTGTGTTTTTAGGTAATGTTGAATGTACCACAATTTTCGAATTGTTCTTACATTTTCGATCATAACTTTTAAACAGCGGAACCGATTTCGCTCAAATGCAATACCAAACTGCTTAGGGCAACAACAAGTAAATATGCTAAGTCTTTGTTATATCAGTTTAATACTTTGGCCGTGATCACCATTTCCACAGAAAAAATTTGATGCAGAAAATATTTGTAAAACATTTTAACCCTTTAACTGCCTTTTTTATAGACTTTTTTGTATTTCTTTTAAAAAGGGACAAAAATGACCCTTTAAAACGGGAGCTAGAGGGTTAATTTGGTCAAAGAAAAGAATCATCATAAAATTTTATAGAACACATCAGAACATCATTTTAAGCTCAAAAGTATATTTGCACTGTTTTTTGTCGATATTTTTTAACACTGCTTTGGTAAAAATAAATAACAAACATTGATTATTTATACTTGACCCTTTTTAAGCACTTTGCGCATGTCGCACAAACTTTGAACATTCGACAACCCCTAGTGAAATTTTATGAGGAAAATATTTGTAGAACATTTTAACCCTCTAAATGGATGTTTTATTAGACTTCTGTGCTTAGTTTTTAAAAAAGGACTAAAATGACCCCTAAAAATGGCAGTTAGAGGGTTAAAATGTTCTTAGAAAAGAACCGCCATAAAATTTCACTGAAGATATCAAATCATATTTTTAAGCTCAGATGTGTTCTTATTATAGTATTTTTGACGTTTTCCAAAGGCCTTTGATAAAAAAATAAAAATTTCAGTGGGCTATAAAAAAGAAATCCGAACTGACTTTGCAAAACCCTTTGGTGATTTTGTCCATTTGATTGTCTACTTTCATATGGCGTTGAAGGCATTGAGGCTCAATGCGATGACCCAAAATTTGTTGCACAGTGTAACCTAATCAAGTCTGATTATATTTGGACCATTTTTGGACTTAGGCCCCATATGAAAATTTCTGCCGATATTCAGTTAAATCGGTTTATTGGCCACAAATGGAACCCTTTTCCACTAAAATTTTTTTACACTTATTAAAGATTTGACAAAAGATACATCAAATCGGTCCATGTTTGAACTTGGAATCCATTTCCGGGAAACACTGGTGTAGGGTATTATATGGCAGGTCTTGACCGATCATAACTTTCTTACTTGTTTTTCTCTATGGAGGCTCAGAGATATTTTTTTTTCTATTGAAAAATTATCAAAATTTTTCCTAAAGAAAAAGTTTCAGAATCTGGGAAATTTTTATATAGAAACAGTCTCAGATTCTGAGAAATTTTTTATATAGAAAATGTCTCATATTCTTAGGCATTTTTTTATGTAGAAAAAGTCTCAGATTCTGAGACATTTGTGATAGAATAAAAGTCTCAGATTTTGAGACATTTTTTCTTTAGAAAACATATGAGATTCTGAGACATTTTTTCCATAGAACTCTGATACATTTGTTCTTAAAAAATCTCATATTCTGAGATATTTTTCTTATAGAGAAAGTCTCAAATTTTGAGATATCAGATTCTGAGATTTTTTTTCCATAGAACTCTGAAATATTTTTGCTATAGAAAATGTCTCTAATTCTAAGACATTTTTCCTATAGAAGAAGCGTCAGGTTCTGAAAAAAAAATTTACAGAAAAAGTCTCAAATTCTGATTTTAACTTCTACTGGATTTTTATACTCTAAAGATTTTGGGCAGACAGAGAAGACACTCGATTTTGTCTAGAAATTTTAAATCACAAACTGAAATCTACTCTATACTTTCAAGCAAACAAGATTAGAATTTGAGTTAACTCTCAGACCCCAACCTTTATACCGCTTTGAACATCAAGAAGTAACACTTAAATTGCAAGTACTCTGTAAGTAAAAAGCACAATTTTATTTTTTAAAAAAAGTCGCGTTAAAATGGTGATAGTTTGTATAAAATAAACACAACTATTACCTATCCCAGCAAAACTTTGGTAATGGGTAGTGATTATATAACACATTACCAGGTAATGTATATACCTTATTTGTAGCATTATTTTAGGATGTCTTACCAAACATTTGTTCCACAACGTATTATTTTAAAGTGAAAAATAATGCATTACTAATAATTTGCTACGTAATGCATGATTATTGGAAAAATGTATTTCATATTTATTATTTCTAAACATTATATCATGGATGATTTATATTTGGTTACATTATGTATTATTTGAAAGTTTGAAATAATGCATTATTTATAATTAAATGCATAATGCATTACAATAACATAAAAAATAATTATTTTATAAAAAATACATAAGTTTAAACTAGAGATGGGCTCCGACAAGAAATTTCTAACGACACACACTCACTAGCATATTATATCTACTTACACTCACTTACAATCACGTGAGTAAATTTAATACAAAATTACTTTTTCACTACTCGTAACACCTTATATATTACGTTCTGGTATGCTATATTATATACCTTACTCGTAACCTATAAAATATCATATATTTTACACCTTACTGGTATTCTTTGTTATAAATTTATGACTTATTTTATACCTTACTGGTATTCTATGTGATAATGTGGATGCATTACTTTGAGTCTCATCGCCTGTTAAAATCATCAATGCTGCAATGTATAAAATAAGAGATCATGGCCGCTGTTCCAAAAAAAGTAATTCACATAAAAAATGCGATAATGAAAATTTCCGAATTTTTTTGGTGTTCTAGATTTCACATCCGAATTTCTTTTTCGTTTTGTTTCACATAAATAAAATTTGGTGAAAGTAAAACGAATGCACTTTTTTCCTTATAATTTTTTAAATTTTTATTATTCGATTTCAAATTCGAATGAAAACGTGATCAACAAAACACTAAACTTGATTTCATGTGATTCGGAAATTTTCATGTGAATTGAAAAGTTGTGAAAGACAGAACAGAGGCCCATATACCTTATTTTATACCTTATTTGGTAATCTAAGTTTTGCTGGGGAATTCTGATACGCTTTCATATACAAATAATAGATATTTTTCCCATAGAAATCTTTGCAGGTTTTGAGACATCTATTTTTTCTATCGAAAAATTCTTAGAATATAATATCTTTTTCTTAAAAAAGACCAATATCAAATAGTTCAGATAGTAAAACATTTTCTATAGAAAATGCATGACAGCAGAAAAAATAACGACTTTGATGATTTTTTAAATTGTTTGAGTCAACTTCCTGGATTCTAAGAAATTTTTTCTATAGAAAAAGAATTTTCTAAGACATTTTTCCTATAGACAAACTATCAAATTATGAACCATTTTCTAAAAAAATTGCCGTACTCTGTAAATAAAAACCACAATTTAATTTTTTTTTAAGTAGCGTTAAAATGGTGATAGTTTGTATAAAATAAACACAACTATTACCTATTTAAATATTAAAATTGTTACAAACTTTTGTGTTAATAATCCAATTAATATGTGTCCTTGTTAGACAAAATTATTATTTGCATATAGAGCAACGCATTATCCTTAATGTTTCAATACAAAAAAGAAAAACCCTTCACAAAAGTAGAAACCAACAAACACACAGCCATAATATTATTAACCCGTTTGAGACAGATTACTAGCAAAAATTCCAATTAAAAAGAATACAATTTAAAAGATTAAATTCGAAATCTCCTCACTTTTTTTAACTTTTGTAGGTTTGCAAAGAAATATTTATGTTCCAGTTTTTGAATGGGTTAAAATTTATCCCCTGAATTAAATAGAAAGTTATAAAAAAATGCTTGAATTTTAAAAGAATTTATATAAAATGTGGACCCCAAAATATAAAAGATGAAATAGTCTTGTTAAATAAAGAAACAGAAAAAACGCATTACTATGCATAAAACATAAAATGAGAAACTGCAGTCAGTATAAACTTGCATTCATACGCACACAGAAAAAAATATGGGGAAAAACAATTTGAGTAATCACTTGTTTAAATTTAAAAAAAGTTTTGAGTAATTTTTTAATTGACGCAATTAAAAATTTACTCAAAAATTTAAAAACAAATTGAGTAAATAATTTAATAAGAATTTAATAGCTTTTTTAATTTTTTTTTGGAATTTTCTTAGTTTTTTTAATTCTCGTTTAGTTTATAGTTTTTTGTATATATACATGAAAGTTTGTAATCATATTTATAAAATTTTTTTATGTCTTTAAGACAAAAATATATTTGGTAAAGTTTGAAAAAACATGTTTTTTTTCTTTGTAAAAAAATATGAAATTTTTTTAAACTTTGTTTTTTTTAAAGTAGAAACAGAATAAGCCCGGCACGACTTTTTCCATACGGTTTGGCAGATTAAACCGGTGGCCGGCGCCGATGTGAAATAAGGCTTGTTCTGTTTTTAAAAGGTGGTGATTCTTGTTCTGTTCCTGCACTTAATAGTGTCAATTAAAAATTTACTCAAATTTTTTTGGCAAACATTTAATAAATTTTTATTAAAAATTTACTCAATACTATTAAATCGTTTACTGGTGGAAAATTGAGTAATTTTTTACTCAATAGTATTAAAAATTTACTCAAATTTTTTTTTTATTTCTTTCTGTGCATAAGGGTGCCAATCATTTTCTAAAAAATTAAAGAATCTGAGAGTTTTTCAAAGAAAAATTATTCAAAATATGAGCTTTTTTCTATACGAATTTAGAATTTGACGCTTTTTCTATAAGAATAATGTCCCAGACTTTTTCTATAAGAAAAATGTCTCAGAATCTGATACTTTTTCTATAAGAAAAATGTCTCAGAATCTGAGACTTTTTCTATAAGAAAAATGTCTCAGAATCTGAGACTTTTTCTATAAGAAAAATGTCTCAGAATCTGAGAATTTTTCTATAAGAAAAATGTCTCAGAATCTGAGAATTTTTCTATAAGAAAAATGTCTCAGAATCTGAGAATTTTTCTATAAGAAAAATGTCTCAGAATCTGAGACTTTTTCTATAAGAAAAATGTCTCAGAATCTGAGACTTTTTCTATAAGAAAAATGTCTCAGAATCTGAGACTTTTTCTATAAGAAAAATGTCTCAGAATCTGAGACTTTTTCTATAAGAAAAATGTCTCAGAATCTGAGACTTTTTCTATAAGAAAAATGTCTCAGAATCTGAGACTTTTTCTATAAGAAAAATGTCTCAGAATCTGAGACTTTTTCTATAAGAAAAATGTCTCAGAATCTGAGACTTTTTCTATAAGAAAAATGTCTCAGAATCTGAGACTTTTTCTATAAGAAAAATGTCTCAGAATCTGAGACTTTTTCTATAAGAAAAATGTCTCAGAATCTGAGACTTTTTCTATAAGAAAAATGTCTCAGAATCTGAGACTTTTTCTATAAGAAACATGTCTCAGAATCTGAGACTTTTTCTATAAGAAAAATGTCTCAGAATCTGAGACTTTTTCTATAAGAAAAATGTCTCAGAATCTGAGACTTTTTCTATAAGAAAAATGTCTCAGAATCTCAGAATCTGAGACTTTTTCTATAAGAAAAATGTCTCAGAATCTGAGACTTTTTCTATAAGAAAAATGTCTCAGAATCTGAGAATTTTTCTATAAGAAAAATGTCTCAGAATCTGAGACTTTTTCTATAAGAAAAATGTCTCAGAATCTGAGACTTTTTCTATAAGAAAAATGTCTCAGAATCTGAGAATTTTTCTATAAGAAAAATGTCTCAGAATCTGAGACTTTTTCTATAAGAAAAATGTCTCAGAATCTGAGACTTTTTCTATAAGAAAAATGTCTCAGAATCTGAGACTTTTTCTATAAGAAAAATGTCTCAGAATCTGAGACTTTTTCTATAAGAAAAATGTCTCAGAATCTGAGACTTTTTCTATAAGAAAAATGTCTCAGAATCTGAGACTTTTTCTATAAGAAAAATGTCTCAGAATCTGAGACTTTTTCTATAAGAAAAATGTCTCAGAATCTGAGACTTTTTCTATAAGAAAAATGTCTCAGAATCTGAGACTTTTTCTATAAGAAAAATGTCTCAGAATCTGAGACTTTTTCTATAAGAAAAATGTCTCAGAATCTGAGACTTTTTCTATAAGAAAAATGTCTCAGAATCTGAGACTTTTTCTATAAGAAAAATGTCTCAGAATCTGAGACTTTTTCTATAAGAAAAATGTCTCAGAATCTGAGACTTTTTCTATAAGAAAAATGTCTCAGAATCTGAGACTTTTTCTATAAGAAAAATGTCTCAGAATCTGAGACTTTTTCTATAAGAAAAATGTCTCAGAATCTGAGACTTTTTCTATAAGAAAAATGTCTCAGAATCTGAGACTTTTTCTATAAGAAAAATGTCTCAGAATCTGAGACTTTTTCTATAAGAAAAATGTCTCAGAATCTGAGACTTTTTCTATAAGAAAAATGTCTCAGAATCTGAGACTTTTTCTATAAGAAAAATGTCTCAGAATCTGAGACTTTTTCTATAAGAAAAATGTCTCAGAATCTGAGACTTTTTCTATAAGAAAAATGTCTCAGAATCTGAGACTTTTTCTATAAGAAAAATGTCTCAGAATCTGAGACTTTTTCTATAAGAAAAATGTCTCAGAATCTGAGACTTTTTCTATAAGAAAAATGTCTCAGAATCTGAGACTTTTTCTATAAGAAAAATGTCTCAGAATCTGAGACTTTTTCTATAAGAAAAATGTCTCAGAATCTGAGACTTTTTCTATAAGAAAAATGTCTCAGAATCTGAGACTTTTTCTATAAGTAAAAATTTCTCAGAATCTGAGACTTTTTCTATAAGAAAAATGTCTCAGGACCTAAGACTTTTTGTATAAGAAAAATGTCTCAGGATCTAAGAATTTTTCTAATATAAAAATGCCCAGAATCTGAGACTTTTTCTATAAGAAAAATTTGTCAGAATCTGGGACTTTTTCTATAAGAAAAATGTCTTAGAATCTGAGGTTTTTCGACAGAAAAAATTTAGCATTATAGTCAATGCCACCCTAACACGCATACATACATATTAAAACTTAAAAAAAAAAAACTAGTATATTTACGTTAAAAAATAGAAAGGCACCCTAGTTTACTTAAAGAAAAGATGGAATGGAACTAAAATAACAAGGATAACCAAACAAGGATAAACTAAAATATATAAATGAATGAATAAATGTTACCAAATGCTACGACTACACACACATTTTAAAAGCCTGGGTGGTTAAGAAGGATATTGGATGCATTTAATGTTGTTTTTTTGGTTATTACTTGCTCTAGAACTGGCAGTGAGTTGTAAGATGTGAATGCTTATAAACATCATTCATTTTACGCCGCAGCACGGATTAAGGTTATTTCAAGGATGCATACAAAACACATGCACATACATACGTAAGATCTCATCACACATACATAGACCAGAAAAAAAGGGGAGAAAAACTAAAGATTTTTTGTGTTACATTTCCTTCCAGTTTTCTTTTTTTTTTTTTTGGTAATGGTGAGTGCAAAAATTTGTTTTAAAAAAATTAAAAAAAAAAATAAAGGAGGGTAAGTAAGAAAAGCATCAACATCGTCATCACCATCAACAAAATTCATCAATCTTTGCCAAAAACTTAAACGAAATGGAAGTGTACAAAATGTATAAAAAATATTAAAAAATAAAAAATATGTTAAAATGCAACAAAAAAGTAGAAAATTATATGAAGGGTTTTTTTATTTTGGTAGAATCAAGTAAAAATGGTATATATTACTAAAGATGCTGCTGGCACCATCATCTTTTCCTATCACAAAAAAAAAAAAAACAAAATACAAAATTTTAAGCCTTATGAATGGAAAGAAATGTGGTTTAAAAAAGGATAAAAACGAATAAAAAATGCTCTATTTGGGGATTAAAAAAAATCTTAGAAAAAGTTTCGAAAACCAGCAGTTTCAATTTTCCAAAATTGCAAAACCGTTCGCTTTCAACTCGACTTTGGCATTTAAGAAATTTTTTTCTGAATAAACAACGAAAATCAGAAAAATTTGGAAATATAGTATTTAAAGAAATGGCTCCCAGGCCTGATTCATTCTTAAATAACGACAGCAATCAAAACGATTCAACAGATTATCTAAAAAAATCAAGTCCCAATTTACTCGACTACACCATTTACAGATGTAATTCGTAAAAAATCAATTGTAATTCGAAGATTCTACTTGTAATTCGAAGATTCTATTTGTAATTTGAAGATTCTATTTGTAATTCGAAGATTCTATTCGTAATTCGAATATTCTATTTGCAATTCGAAGATTCCATTTGTAATTCGAAGATTCCAATTGTAATTCGTAAAAGATCAATCGTAATTCGTAAAAGATCAATTGTAATTCATAAAAGATCAATTGTAATTCGCTAAAGATCAATTGTAATTCGTAAAAGATCAATTGTAATTCGAAGATTCCTTTTGTAATTCGTAAAGATCAATTGTAATTCCCCGACTATAAAAAATATGCAGGTCCATATATAATTTGAAATTGAGCCATATATAAATTAATACGGTCCAATACGTTTTTGGATAAGATTACATAGATGATGAAATTGGTGGATCAAAATAGCTCAAAATTTGTTATATTAGAGTAAATATGATCATTTTTGATCCGAATATTGGGTTTATCTAATTTGATATAATTTTGTATCATAAGATAAAATATGTAGAATTTTGTATACTTTTTTTTATTTATCTCATAGTTTTCAAATATATCCCATGTAGCCAGTTTTTTCGGGAAACGCAAAAAAATTGCCAAAAAAAAAATTGTGTCCGGGACTTAGAAAATTTTCCAAAACTTTTTCGGGACTTGTAAAATTTTTCAAAATTTTGAAAAAATTTTTTGTTTAAATAATTTTTAATGAAATTCTAAACTCCAAAACGAAAAAATCTTTTTTTCCCCGATATGACACCATATATATATGTATATCTAATCTTATATTAGGTCATACATGGAGTCGTATATCATATATTTATTTATCTAATCTTGTGTGTGGTCATACATGGAGTCATATAAAATATTAATTGCAATATCTAATTTAATAAAGCTATATATATTGTATGTGGAGCAACACATGATTCGATATCCTTTTATATGGCACCATATTAAATATTGTGTGTAAAACTTGATACAAGATACATTCACATATAATTATGTAAAGTACTGTGTATGACCATCCCAGCAAAACTTAGATTACCAAATAAGGTATAAAATAAGGTATAGGATCTCTTATTTTATACATTGCAGCATTGATGATTTTAACAGGCGATGAGACTCAAAGTAATGCATCCACATTATCACAAAGAATACCAGTAAGGTATAAAATAAGTCATAAATTTATAACGAAGAATACGAGTAAGGTGTAAAATATATGATATTTTATAGGTTACGAGAAATGGAATAATATAGCATACCAGAATATAATATATAAGGTGTTACGAGTAGTGAAAAAGTAATTTTGTATTAAATTTACTCACGTGATTGTAAGTGAGTGTAAGTGGATAAAATATGCTCGTGAGTGTGTGTCGTTAGAAATTTCCTGTCGTAAGCCCATCTCTAGTTTAAACTTATGCATTTTTTTATAAAATAATTTTTTTTTATGTTATTGTAATGCATTATGCATCCAATTATAAATAATGCATTATTTCAAGCTTTCAAATAATACATAATGTAACCAAATATAAGTCATCCATGATTTAATGTTTAGAAATAATAAATATGAAATTCATTTTCTCCAATAATCATGCATTACGTAGCAAATTATTAGTAATGCATTATTTTTCACTTGAAAATAATACGTTGTGGAACAAATGTTTGGTAAGACATCCTAAAATAATGCTACAAATAAGGTATATTTGTACATTACCTGGTAATGTGTTATATAATCACTACCCATTACCAAAGTTTTGCTGGGATATATAAATATACTAAATAATATGTTACTATATCTAAACTTTTTTAGTCGGCCCGAGTAAAAAAGATCTGATATAATCATATATGCTATTATATAGTTATTTATATTTATATATGGTTATGCATGAACTTTGATATGGACATACAAGTTTATATGTAGCATTGTATTTTTCCTTGTTTTTTAATATGATAGCATACACATTCATATCTATTTATATACTGATCTATATGAAATTTGATATGACATATAAGGTCGGGAATTTTTAGATATGGCAGATAAAAAGATATATGATTTTATTTATAATTATATCCCGAAAAAAAATTTCAAAATTTTCTAAGTCCCGGACAATAATAAAAAAAATAAATTCATGTCCTAAAAAATTTTATGAAGATTTCCAAAGTCCCGGACACAAAATTTTTTTGGCAATTTTTTTGGAGTAAAAAAATCATTGAAAATGAAAAGTTTTTGAGTTCCGAAAAAATGTTTTTAAATTTTCTAAGACACAAACATTTTTTGTAAAATTTAAATCCCTTATAAATGATTTTAGAAAAAAATGAAAAATTTTTAATAATTTGCTAAGTCCCGAAAAAATTCCGAAGAATGCAATAAAAACTCTTCTAATTGATAATGTATCCAATCTGATAAAATAATTTCTAACTTCACGTTTAAAATTCCAAAAAATTTTACCAGATTTCATCCAATTATATAAAAATTTATCTAATTTTAACAGATAAGATATGATTTAATACAATTAGATAGACCCATTTTTGGGATCAAACTTAATCAAATTTGATATTATTTTATCAAAAATAATAGAATTTGATATAATCGTATAATATTCGATCCGCCAATTTTCGGATCAAAATTAATATGGATTTACATAAAAGCATATCTGTTCATATATAATTAAATATTGCGTCATATAACTTTTTTTTACTCGGGGGGTCGTAAAAGATCAATTGTAATTCGAAAAAGATCAATTGTAATTCGAAAAAGATCAATTGTAATCAGGGTTGGCAACCGAAACGAATAACGGTATTGGTAACGGTATTGGTATTACATATGTTTTATATCGGTAACGGTAAAGGTAACGGTATTTTCGATTATTTAGGTAACGGTTAACCGTTACCGAAACAACGATACCGGTACGTACCGGTATTATGAATAAAATTTAGCCAACATGTTAAAAAATCCTAAATTTGTTAAAAACATGTAAAAAATTAAAAAAATATCTAATAACATTAAAAAACTGATAAATTTAGTGCATTCTCAACATATAATTATATATTTAATTAAATTCAACAAATAAATTATTGATTTTTTACATGTTTATAAGATTTCTCTGTCCAATCAGCAGAAATATCTGCATTTTGAGCCATTTAGGAAATCTGCTAATTTTAGCTGACGCGGTTTGCTATGCAGAAAAATTTGGGCTTAGGAAGCGTGGCTAAATATTAAAAAAATGGTCAAATTTGTGTCGAGTATCATAAATCCGGCCACATATTTTCTTAATATTTTTTTTAAAGTTTAGATGTTTGTCTATCCACACAAACAAATTCAGACACGTGTTTTTTTTTATGAGAAAATCGCATTTGAATATTGAATTTCATAAGAATGCTGTAATTTACTTGTATACTCTTGTTTCAACATAGCGTATGAGTATTATTTATGAAAATATTTGTTACTCATCCGCTATACTAACACAATACAAGCAAATTACAAAATTCTTATGAAATTTAATATTCAAATGCGATTTTCTCAAAAAAAAAAAAAACTAAAAACACTCGTCAATTTTTTTTTTGTGAGGATAGACAAACATGTAAGCAAAAAAAAACTTAATTTAAATTGCGAATGTGATCATTGGTTTGACCGATTCCCACATAATTTAGTAAATTGCGAATGTGATCATTGGTTTGACAGATTTTTTTATTGTTGTTGCCGATATAACATTTACAGTCACCAAAACATTGTTTTTTTATTTTACGTGCATTAAAAATATTTTACTTTGTTTTTTATCTGCAAAAAATTTAAAATAAGTATTATTTAGACAACCGAAACAAAACCGATATAATACCGGTAAAAAACCGAATAAAGGTAATGGTTTTTAATCGGTAACGGTTTTTAAAATATTTTATTTCGGTATTGGTAACGGTAACGGTAGTCAATATTAAAGGGTTTTTAATCGGTAACGGTATTGAAAGGGTAACGGTAGCCAACACTGATTGTAATTCGTAAAAGGTCAATTGTAATTTGAAAAAGATCAATTGTAATTCGAAAAAAAAAATCAATCGTAATTCGAAAAACATCAATTATAATTCGTAAAAGATCAATTGTAATTCGAAAAAGATCAATTGTAATTCGTAAAAGATCAATTGTAATTCGTAAAAGATCAATTGTAAAATTCGCTCCTTGGGGTGGTTCAACGCATCTGAAAACGCGAATTTTGAGCTGATTTTTTTGCAGAGGAAAAACCACTACGTCGCTGCGCCTAAAAATGGAGTCATGTGCTTTGGGGCAAGTGTTCAGGAGAGCAAAAAACTGTTTTTTCGTCCCTTCGCGATTTTTTTTTAAAAATTTGTTCTATAAACAATTCTTGTACCGATATGTTATCCACATACTACAAAAAAAGTATGAAACATTTAATGGTTTTCCAGTGGTGCAGAAATTTTCAAAAAACATACACATAACTCCTTTTTTAAGTACTTTTTGGAACAAAATTTAAATAAAATGGAAATATTTTTTACACATAACTCCTTTTGTTTATGAAACCATTCTTATTGTTAATTTATTTTCGAGAGGGACAAAGACTAAATAAAGTTTGTTGGTGGTTTAAAGCGAGATAAGTTAGACAAGGTCTGTGAAATTTTAATATTATAAAGCTCTTCATTAAACAGCGAACAAAAGATTTTTCGCTAAACTGGTGATATTTTTGGTTTTTTTTTGTAACTATTCAAGAGCTTCGACATAAATTGACATCTGTGAAAGATTCTGTACTTTAGATACTAAAATTTTCCGCCGTCAAATGATTTAATTGCTTTCACAAGGCTTGATTACCTGCTATTTAGGATTTAGATAACAGCATGAAAATATGCAAGTATTTTCCAAAAATCTTGACAAATTCATTCAAAATACTTAGATGCTATGTGTGAACCTCATATTACTAAATTGTGGTCCATTTTGTCACGTTCTGTTACTTTTTATCAAAAAAAGTTATGTGTAGCTTAACACATAACTCCTTTTCAGACCTTTTTTTAGTATGACGAACACATAGCTCCTTTTACTAACTTTTGAATCAATCAAGATATCAAAAAACGGTTTAGTGAGTAAACGTAGGACCAATATGGGATCATAAAAATGTAATAAAAAAAATTAAAAAACTACACATGACTCCATTTTTAGGCGCAGCGACGACTAGTCAATTCTACAGCAAAAAATAATACAACGGTCGCTTTTCAAACTCTTAAAGAAAGTTCCAAGAACCCACCACAGAGAGCGGAAACATAAGGTTTTTACATTTTCTTTTTAAATTAATTTTTTAAATATGCACAATTAAAGGGCATTTTCAGATTAACAAAATGATACCAAATTGTCCGTTCTATCACAACCCGTTAAAACGTTAAGCTCTCAAAAATGGACAAAAACACGTTTTTTGACCACATCGACTTCAATTTTCTCGAAAACATGACGTGATAGAAAAATTTGAAAACTAGATTCAGAATCAGCATTGAAATGTTAATCGAAAACAGGTTTTATGATCCCAGAATATCATCCAAAAACATCACAAAAAAATTCTCTCAATAATGCACAAAAATGCGTTTTTTGTGAACTTTGACCTCTTTCATCTCAAAAACCTGACGTTACGGAATACTTTGAAAACCAGATTTGGAATCAGCATTGAGAGGAAAATCCTAACGAGTTTTCATGCCGCTGACCCATCCAAAAATTTTTCAAATTTCGGTCAGTGATTTATAATTTTGTCACTAGAAAAAAAAAATCGACTGGTGAAATCAGATTTGCAATATATTCAGTCGGCTTTTCTCTGCATAAAAATCAGCTCAAAATCCGCGTTTTCAGATGCTTTGAACTAGAGATGGGCGCTGGTCACGTGATTTGAGTGATTCACGTGAATCACGCGTGAATCACGCGTGAGTGTGAGTGATTTTCATTTCAATCACGTGATTGTGAGTGTGAGTGGAAAAAAAATCTGAGTGAGTGATTAGTGAGTGAGTCATTTATTTTTTGCGTGAGTTTGATTGATTAGATTTTCTGATTTACCCAATTTTTTTTTAATTTTTTGTAAAAATTTTTTTTTTGGAATTTTTTTCTTTTTTTTTTGTAAGAAATTTTATTGCGTGAGTAGATTTTGCGTGACTCACGCGTGAGCGTGATTGAATCTTGCGTGAGTCACGCGTGAGCGTGAGTAACTTTTTTATTACTCACGTGAATAGTGAGTGAGCGTGAGTAACAAAAAAAATTGCTTGAGTGATTAGTGAGTGATTCGATTATTTTTTGCGTGAGCGTGAGTGAGTGTGAGTCAAAATCCACTCACGCGCCCATCTCTACTTTGAACCACCCCAAGGAGTGAACATTCTTCAAAAAAAAAAATTCTTTTCTCCAAAGTTTTTCAATCAATTTTTTTCACTGAATTTTATTTTACACGTAGTAGTAATTTAAATGAATAGTAATTTTAAAAAAATTGTACTCTTTAAAATGGTACTTTTTTAAAATGGTACCTTCTTTAAATTTTAATTTAAAAAAAAAAAAAAAATTAAAAGCGCGGCGTGGTACATTCAAAAAATTCTTCAATTCTTTTTTTTCCGGGTTTTTCCGATTTGGAACATTTACGACCTTTAAAAGCCTATGATTGTAAGACGTATTCTTTTCAAACTTTCGAAAACGGACGATCATACTAGAATGTCTTTGAATCGATATATTTCGATAAGTTACACGCGGTGCGACAAAGTAAGTATACCCCCATACTATTTTTGTACACTCAAAATAATAACTCTGTAAAATACTTTGTAAAATGACTGTAATCTCAATTCAACAGATATTTGACAGAGTTTTCTGTCAAAATACAGATTTAAAGAAAATACTTTGAATTTTGTTATTACAAAAAAACAAAGTTTCCTCTGTTATATTACTTTTTACTTTATAATCTTAATTTTACAGATAATTAACAGAGTTTTCTGCTAAAATACAGATCTAAGCAAAATACTTCGTATTTTTTTACATAACCAAAAAAGTTTTTTGTTTTTAGTAGTTTTTGTTACCAAACATCAAAATTTTATCTGTAAATTTTTTTTTTTTTGAGAAAAAGTTAAAAAAGTAGCAAAAAAAGGTTCAAACATTTTTTTTTTAGAAATCTTATAAAAATTTTACAAAATAACATGCATTTAACTAAAATCTGTAAATTTACAGAGTTTTTTCTGTAAATTTTTTTTGCATCAAATGCATTTTACAAATATATGTAAATTTACATAGTTTTCTTTGCTAAATGGTGGTTTACTTAACCAATATTTTACTAGAAACTCTGTAAATTAACAGTTTTTTTTGTCCAAATCATTTTACAGAGTTTTATAGTAAAATTACAGAGTTTTCTCTGTAAAAAGCTTTCATATTTAACCAATATTTTACTTTAAACTCTGTAAATTAACAGTTTTTTTCTGTCAAAATTATTTTACAGAGTTTTTTAGTAAAATTACCAAGAAATGTTGTTAGCTGGAAAAGTATGGTGTACTCTGTTAAATTAGCAGAGTTTTTCTGTAATTTAACAGAGTTATTATTTTGAGTGTAGGGTATAAAAAGCTGCAGATAAAAAACTCATACTCATGCAACATGTTTTTATTTTGGTAGTATGCTACATAGAAATTTCTTCATTCATTCACTCATTTCTTTCAGTTTTTTTGGTTATTAACGTTTTTTTGTTCATTCTATTTATTTTTATTTTTTTATTTTTTTTTTCAAAAATTATGGTTTCGTCTTTCATTTACTATAATGACGAAAAAGTGTCAGCTTCTTCTAGCATCCATTTATATGAAAGATTTTAATATCAATGGACGTTGTTAAATGGAATGAAGCTTAGAAAAGATGTCTTGTCGTTTTTTTTTTTTTTTTGGCATTAAGAAAAGTAACTCAGTGAGCAGTAGGAGCACGAGTTAAGCAGCATTGTTTCTAATTTGGTCTTAATTGATGAAAGATTTTTTTAGATTTTATTTGTAGGACTTTTTTTTGCTTTTGGAAAATGAATCTTCATTAGATGAGAAACTATTATGGAAAACAAAACTAATGTTTTTAGTTTTTTGGCATTTCTTTTTTTAAGTTTTTGGTAAAAAAATAAATAAATATAAAACAAAACATGAATGAATGAATGAACACCAGGTAGTATGAGTGATTTATAGTTTTTTTTTGTTAATCCTTAATAAGTATACGCTAAGAGATTCCTTTTGAAAATTGAAATGTATTTTACACTCAAAAAAGAGTACAATCAAAAATATAACTTAGTCAAAATATTAGTAAAATTTGTGTCAACCAAACTTTAGCAAAAAAAAACTGTAAAAATTTAACTTTACAGATTTTTTTTTGGCAATTTACTATTGGTAAAATACAACAATTTTTTGGTATTTTTACTATATTTTCTTGCTAGTTTTTTTTTTTTTATTTTACGATAATTTTAGCAAAAATATTAGTATTTTCCTTAAAGAAATGGCAATACTTTTTTTTTTTTCTTACAAGGGAAGTCTCCCTGGTGTCACCCTCCGATCTTCATGAAATTTGGATATGTTGTTAAGAATGAAAATTAATTCGACACATATATTTTTTTAGCGGCCCAAACTCATTTTTAGGGGGGGTCGATTTGTATGGGGGGAAATTGACCTTTTTTAGTTTTTTACGATTTACGCCAATTTAAACAAAATTCATATCGACATGTGTGGTATCAGACTAAAGGTATTAAAAATATCTATCTCGTGGTGCTAACAACGGGCCAAAGAAATTAATATTTTTCGACTTATTAACAAAAATGTCCTAAAATTTTGGTATTTTACTCAATATGACGAAAAGTTGTGCATCTTCGGACACGTTCTTAGCACAAGTAGATAGGTTTTCCAAAGACCTTTCATTTGGTATGTAACATGACTAGGTTTCTTTGCATAATATACGAGATAAACGGAAAAAACTGAAAAATGACCTTGTTTCCCCTCCTCCTTATTTCCCCCTAAAATTTGAATTTGGGCCGCTAAAAAAAATACGTGTGCCTTTATTTTTTCTGCTCTACAAAATAAAACCAATTCCATAAAGATTCGCGGGTGTTTTTGCAACTAAAAACATTTTTTTCATTAAAAAAAAAATGTTCGATCGAAAAAAATTTACACTCTAAAATATATTTTTTTACAAAAATGTCCAAGAAAATTTTTTGCTTAAAATAAAATCATTCTAGACAACATTCTCATTAGGGCTTCCAATCGGGAAATCCCGATCCCGGAAATCCCGGGATTTTCGGGATTAAGCTAATCCCGAATCTCGGGATTTCTGATTTTCAATCCCGGGATTTTCGGGATCCCGATTTTTTTATATTTTTAATATTTTTTTATGTTATTTAAGTTTTTTTTTAATAATTTGTATAAAATATGAATTTTGTGGAACAAAATAAAATAAAAATTGACAAAAAATCGGTCTGGTACCATGTTTTTGTTACAGCAAAAGGTGAAACGTTTGCGAAATGTAAAGCTTGCAAGAAAGAGGGCTTTTATATTTGATCCTTTTACTCCTACAAGGAGCATAGGGCCGTTAAGGGCTTTTGACACATCTTAACTCATTAAGTTGTAAATTTTTTCAATTTTATGTTTTACTAAAGCATTTTTAAAGGCGTGAGTGGATTTTTGCTCACATTAGTCACGCTCACGCAAACATTAATGGAATCACTCACTAATCACTTACGCACTTTTTTACTCACGCTCACTATTCGCGTTTTAGAAAGTACAAAAAATTGCCCACCCGTATTTTGCCGTATAATTGCCCAATTACTCTCACGCGTGAGTCAATGCTTAAAAGAAAAAAAAAACAAATAAATTAAAAAAAAAAAATCACGCAAGCTTTAGCAAAAAAAAAAAAATAATCACTTATGCAAAAATTCTAGAATTTATGTAATTTTTTTTTTAAATATATATAAAAAATGTTTATATATATTTTATTTTTTTAGTTTTAAGTTGTCTGTGGGATGATCCGTGGATCATCACCATGTCATAGTCAAATAATTATAAGTCCCGTGTAATGATTAATATCAATTTATGTTAGATTGCATTAATAAATGAATTTAATAAAAAAAAATTGAACTCGCGCTCACTAAAAGTTGATAACGATGAGCTACGACGAAAGATAAGAAAGATAACCGAATACGGATATCCTTACAGGAGGAATCCGTTTTTTTAAATTCACAACTTCAGCAGAACTTTGATAATATTTACGAACGCGTAGATTTTTTAGTGTGACAGAAAATATTGAAAATCCCGAAAATTTCCAAAAAATCCCGAAAAATCCCGAAAATTTCCAAAAAATCCCGTGAATCCCGGGATTCTAAATATCCCGAAAATCCCGGGATCCCGAAATCGGGATCCCGAAAATTTTTCTTCAATCCCGAATCCCGGGATTCAGAAAAACCAATCCCGATTGGAAGCCCTAATTCTCATGCATTTGAGTATTCCGCCGAGTTGAGTTTTATTTTTTTTCTTGTTCTTACTACATAAATATTTTTTTTGTTCATATTCGGCTTCGGTTTGGTCGAATAGTGAAAATTTGGCCGAATATTCGGCTTCGGCCAAAAAAAGGTGTATTCGGTCGGACACTATAAAATACCTTAGTTAAGCTAAATTTGAATTTTTGGAAAATTCGGTGCAAGTACACGACCACCTCCCAATTGTCCTTAAATTTAAAAATTTTATTTTAGCTACAATAGCCCTCTTTTTTGCAGACCGGATTAAGATTAGGATTAACTTTATTTAGTTAAAAAATTGGTCAAATCAAGTCCAGAATTTTTTTTTTAAAACTACATACAATTATTAAATATAAACAGAAAAACAAATTAAGCTTTGTCCAAAATATAAAGAATGAAAAATAAATTTAGCTAAATCCTAGGATTAACTCAGATTTATTTATACCATTTTACATTTTGGACAACTCTTAATTTTTTTCCTGTTTATATTAAGTAATTGGATTTAGATTCAGGAAAAAATATAAAAAAAATTGTGGACTTGATTTGACACATTTTTTAACTAAATAGAGTTAATCCTAATCTTAATCCACTCTGCAAAAAACAAGCCTAATATTGTCCACAAAATTACAAAAGGTGGTCATGCTGATACACATACATTTAGCACCGATTTAAAATCTCAAGTATAAAGGATCTTATATTAGGAAATCGAAAAAGTACCAAAGTACAATTTTTATCCAATTGCAATGCAAAATTCTTTAAAGTCTTTTCGCGAATGTCTTTTTCCGATAGAGGATCCTACAATTCAAAACTGAAGTTCTTACGAACATTATTTCAGGAGATCTAATAAGTACAAAATTACACCTTTTACACTCTTACAATTAGCATAGAAACTTTATAAAAAGAACTTTTGTAAGAATGTTTTTCGCTGGATGATCCTACATTTCTAGGGTTGCCATCCGTCCTCTTTTCAACGGACACCGTCCTCTTTTAAGAGCGTCCTACTTCTTTTTTAGAAAGTGTCCGGGGTTGTCCTACTTTTTGCACTTTTCCCCATACATTTTTTTTTGTTACTTCTTGAGGGTTGAATTATTGGCATCGCTGTATTTTCGCTTACCAGCAGTAATGTCAATATTTTGAGAGCAAAACGCACACAAAGATAAAAAACACTTAAAAACTCGTATATTTCGAGGAAAAAGTAATTTATGTAGTGCGAAAAAAAAAACTACGTTGGCATCACTTATTATCAGCTGTTGTATGTCTTAAAGTTTGCTCTCCGAAAAAAGATTTGTGTATCAAGAATTTCCATTTCAAAATGTTCTAAATAATTTTATGCAAATTCCTTTTGAATTTCCAAAAATTGTATTTCTGAAATTCCCAATTGTATTTCAAAAGTTTCCATTTGTATTTTAAAATTTTATAAATGCTTTTTAAAAATTCCATTTCATAAATTTCCAATTATACTTCAAAAAATAAATGGAAATATATTTAAAAATTTTCTAAATGTTTTTCTGAAAATTCCAATTAAGTATTTATCAAAAATTTCCATTTGTAATTTAAAAATTTTCAAATGATTTTTAGAAATTTAAAAAAAAAAAATTTTCCTCTTTTTTGGGTCAAATGTCCTCCTTTTTTGAGGTTGACGTCCTCTTTTTCTCAATATGCAAATGGCAACCCTATACATTTCACATTTTAAGTTTCTATAACCACTATTGCAGAAAATAAAAAAAAGTACATTTTTACTATTTTTTACCTTATTAAATTCAGAATTTCCAAAATGTACTTTTTCAGAATTGTATTGTTTTGACTGGGGGATCCCACATTTTAAAGTTCAATTTTCTATTCGGAAGATAGAAGATTTCAAAATAACATTATTTATTGCACCCTTAGAGTCGGGGGCAATCCAAAAAAAAGTACTTTTTCTGCATGTTTTTTTCTGGCAGAGGATCCCACATTCTAAATTTCAAAATTCTAAAACCAATTATTTCACCTGATTTTTTCTTTTTGAAATAATGCAATTGGTCACTTGTTTACAATTTCCTCAAAACCCCTCTTTCCACATAAAAATCCCCTATACAAAGCATACCAAAAAAAAACATTAAAAAATTTTGCAACGCCTTCTTTTTTAATAAAAAAATTTGTTAACTTCCCTTAAATTTATATAAAATTTTCTATTTTTAAATTTTTTTATTTTTTACTTTGTGCTGCGTTGGACAAGCGCAGTTTTTTTATGTGCACCCAAATTTTTGGGTGTATTGTGGTGTGCTGCCTGCTGGAAACGAGTATGCAAGAAAAGCAAAACTAATTCGATTAATCATCAGCCTCCTTTTTACAGTTAGATAAAAGCAAAAAAAAAAGTACCAAAAAACCTAGAACTGACAGCCTTTTTTCGCTTTAACAACAAAACATTTACAACTAACTGCAGCTTGCAGCATACATGTATCCTTCTAATCCTTTGGAAACAAAAAAAAAATTACAAAAACATCAACATCCAACAGCCTTTGCCTTGTTTGGTCATTTATAATCATTCCTTTTTTTATCTTTTTATAGTTTATGTCAAAGTTTTTATGCGTTTTTTTCGTTGCTGTTTATTTTCTTTATCAAAAAAAGTGTAAACAAGTAAAAAAGTTAAATTCGGCCTTGCCGAATGTAGTGATACCCTCCACAATTTCAAAAAGATTATTGCAAAAAACTTTATTTAAAAGAAAATTACTTTTGAAAAAAAAGTTTTTTTGGAAAAAAAAATTTCCGCGAAAAAAAATTTTGGTAAAATAAATCCGCGATTTTTTTCTTTTTTTGTCAAAAAATATGTTCATACTTGTTTAAATACCATTTGGTGTTCAATTATGTTCAAATATGTCAACCAGAAGCCGAATTAAAGCATTTTGTTTTTAGGTTATGTTGAATGTACTGAAATTTTTGAGGTGTGCTTACATTTTCGTTCATAACTTTTTATGAACCGCTGAACCGATATCGCTCAAATGCAATACCAAACTTCTCGGGAGAACTTCCAATAAATATGTTAAGTTTCAGTCATCTCTGTGCAATATTTTGTTCGCGACAGCATTTTCCACAGACAGACAGACGGACAGACGGACAGACGGACATCGCTAGAATGTCTTAAAATCGATCGGGCATCATGAATATATACACTTTATGGGGTCCCAGATCGATATTTCGATGAGTTACAAACAGAATGACAAACTTATATATACCCTCTATCACTAAGTGGAGGGTATAAAAAAGTAGAAAAATTTCAAATACACAAAGGGAGTTTGAGTTTTTTTTTTGATATTTTGTTAGAATATGCATGCACTCAAAGGGTGGTACTTATTTTAGAAATAATTTATAACTATAACCCCTTTGACAGTGTCAGCCAGACGTGATGTTACCCACGCTTTCGAGGCGAATTTCAAAGGCCTCTTTATTTCAAAACTCCGCTCTATTATTTTTAACAAAATTGACTATCAAAGTTATCCAGAAAATGGCGCCCAGGAAGCGAGCCGATTTCCAAATCACAAAGCGGACTTACAGATACTACCACAAAAATTTCGAGCAACAAAAATGGAGTGGAAGCAGTGTTCAGATTCTAAATTACAACACGGAATCACAAATCCCACCGACTGTTTAACAAAATTGACTTATAAAGTTTTCAAGCAAATGGCGCCCAAGCAGGATCCACTTTCTTAATCACAAAGCGGACCTAAACACAAGTAGAAAAGTTAAATTCGACTTGGCCAAATCTATGAATACCCTTCTCAATGCGCTTTTTAAAGGATAGTAAATTTTCTAACGTGAAAAATTTAACAAGTTTTATTACTAGGGATGAGATTTCTATGTGTAGGCATCAATAAAAATACGGACTTTATTATTTAAGAATTGTCAGAATAATCAAATTTTTATTTATTTTCTATTTGATTTATTTATAAAATGTTTCAGTGATTCTTTTCCAATTATTTAAAAGCACAGTGCTTACACATGCAAATGCATGTTTTTTGTCGAAAGTCTAAGAACGATATCGACCAACTATCTTTCCGAATCAAGAAATTTGCGTTAAAATGGCATCGATTTGTTTTTGCATGTTTTTGCATATTTTGGTGAAAATGCATATTTTTGCATATTTTGATTTTAAATGCATATTTTGTGCATATTTCTAACTTTTGAGTGCATATTTTTGCATATTTTGGCATAAATTAGCAAAAACACAAATTAAAATTTATTTTTTAAAAAACAATTTTAAATTTTAAAAAATTATTTTGAAAATATGAAAAATTATTTTTTGGTCCTTCTAATTTTTTTTTATAGATTTTCTTAATTTCTAAAAAATCTTGCTTCTATAAAGTTTTAAATGTTACTATTTAAAGCCGGCGTTATTTTTTACTTTTTGAAAAGTTTTTCCTATGAAAACAAGATTTTTATTGTACACAATTTATTTTTTAGTGCATATTTTTAGGTTTTTTAGTGCATATATTGAATTTTATAGCGCATATTTTCGATTTTTAAGTGCATGAAAATCTCATCCCTATTTATTACAAAAGACTTTTTTTGTCATTTTTGTTAAAAAGAAGAAAAATTAAGGGTTTGTGATTGAAGAAGAAAACATTGTATTTCTAAAGATTATTTTTAATGTGGATTTATTCCAGACCATGGTTTCTGTAGCCACCTCTACGTCTTCAGTGGAGAAAATTACATTAGATTTAAATTGTTTGGTTATTGTAAGACTGTTTTTTCTACATGTTTTTTCATCACCAGACTTAACTTTGATTGAAATCGAACCCACGTTCATGAAATTTTCCATCAGTTTGCAAAGCTAATTACAAAAATTTTTTTCAAGTGTAATTTTTGTTTTTTTAGTCTAAAAATATTTTTGAGTGAAAAAAATTTTTTTAAAGCTGTTTTTTTAAGTTCGAATTTTTTCAACACGTGAATTTAAGGTAAAACCAATCTGAAATTCACGGTTTTGCTAATAACTTTTGAGCCACTGAACCGCTTAGGCTGAAATTCTATACTAACCAGACCAGGGAAACGACAAATATGTATGCAGCATCCTCAGAATTGTCTTTTGAAAGTTATCGTGATTTTTATCTCGCAAATTCGCGAAAAACCCTTGCCGCAATTCACTTTTTAGCTTATAACTTTTGATTTATTGGACCGAGTTTGCTGAATGGCATTACCAACCTGTCCAAGTAAATGGTCAACATATATGTCAAACTTCAGGAGCCTCCGTAAAGTCTTTGAAAAGTTAGCGTGTTTTCAACAGACAGACAGACGGACATCGCTAGATCGTCTTAAAATCTATCGAGGATCATGTATACATATGGGGCATTCCATGTCAAATCGCACACTTTGAAAAATTTTTTTTTTAGATTTCCCCAATTTGTTTACAGTTTTTAGTACCCTTCGAAAACTTCTACATGGTAAATTTTCAGATTTTTTTGATGACCCGTTCAAAAGATATCGAATTTTTAAAAATTGGTAGTTTGTTCCTTTACTCAAACTTCTTTTACTCATAACTTCTTCAATAATGGTCCAAATTTAATTTTTTTTTCAAAATTTTTGTTTTTTTACGTTTTTTTTTTAAAAATCCCAAAAAATTCTTAAAAGCACACTTGTATGCGATTTTTAAGTTTTAAAATTTAAATTTCATTTTTGAAAATGTTTGTACTCTTTGATTTTTTGGAAATTATCGATTCTACATCCTTTTTGCCCAGGAGGATCGTGGGATAACGATTATTACTATTTTTTTAAATTTTTTAAAAAACTTTTTTGTAATTTTTCAATCTTAAAATCATTTCTACTGATCCAATGGTGCGTCTTAGAGGGGTCATTTATCAGACCGACCCCCATTAAGTTTCACGTCTTAACATTTCTTTGGAACAAACTAATACCCTATCTCCAATTTCTAAGGGGGCTCCCACACAAAACGACATTTTTTTTTAATTTGCTCCAACCGCTCTAACTGCCCTAATAGTGCCCTTAGAGCAACAAAATGTATGACCGACCCACAATATCTTTTTAGTCCAAACATTTTCTCTGAACACACCTACCCTCTATCTTTAACTGTTAAGGCGGTCCCCATACAATTTTTTTTATTTTTTGTAAATTTGTTTTATTTAATCAGCTTCTACCGGTCCAATGGTGCGTCCAAGAGGGGTCATTAATGAGACCGACCCCCATTTTTTTTTTACCCTACAACATTTTTTTATAACATACCTACGTCCTATCTTCACTTCCTAAGTAGGCTTCCATTCAAAATTACATTTTTATAAAATTTGCTCCAACTGTTATTTGTATGGGAGTCTACTTAGGGTGTGGAGATAGGGCGTAGGTATGTTTTAAAAAAATTTTGTAGGGTAAAAATAAATGGGGGTCGGTCTCACTAATGACCCCACTCGGACGCACCATCGGACCGGTAGAAGCTGATTAAATAAAACAAATTTAAAACAAGTGAGAGTGTTAAATTCGGCTGTGCCGAATCTATTATACCCTCCAAAATGTAAAAAAAAATTGTCAGGGGCGTTTCTTTTTTTTTGGGGGGGGGGGGGGGGGAAGGGTTGATAGGGTCAGTGGTGGACGTTGACAGCACCTTCCCATCGCGATAAATATACCAAATGTTTCATTTTTTTAACAAAAATGCAAAAAAACATGTAAAAATGTGTATTTTTTTAGAGGTTGGTTTAGTTCTTTAAGGGGGAACTTTTTTCCTCCTGGTCCGATTTGGCCAATTTCCGAACTTAAACTGCCTAGGAACAAAACACATATTTGTGACAAACTTAAGGGGTCTAGCTCTTTTATTTTGGACTGACGGACGGACGGACATCGCTAGAATGTCTTAGAATCGATCACTGATCAATTATATATATACTTTATGGGGTCCCCGACCGATATTTCGATGCGTTACACACGGAATGACAAAGTGAGTATACCCCCATACTGTAGTTGGAGGGTATAAAAAATAAAAAAAGTGTACCGCATTAAAAATTAGAGATAGAGGGTAGGTGTGTTCAGAGAAAATGTTTGGACTAAAAAAATATTGTGGGTCGGTCATACATTTTGTTGCTCTAAGGGCACTATTTGTGTAAAACTTCGAATCTATTATACCCTCCAACATGTAAAAAAATTAAAAAAAAATGTTTGACAGGGGCGTTGTTTTAAGGGGGGGGGACAAGGTAGGGGGAGGGGTCGGTGAGCTGGGGTGACTCCTTGGCCCTCACGGTATTTGTTTACAAGATCATTTTTGTCTGCTTTATGCACTTAAGTATTATAGTTTTATAATTATTTAAGTTATTTTTTATCCACGCCCTAAAAAGAGGGGCGGGGCAAAAAAAGAAGAAATTTTTAATCCCCTGGGTCCAATCTCAGGACTATAAACTTCTACGAACATAAAAATGACTCATTTGGTTCACAAAAATACAAAAAAACGTCAAAAAAAATTAGCATTTTTAAGAGGTTGGTTTAGCTCTTTAAGGGGGAACTTTTTTCCCCCTGGTCCGATTTTGCCCATTTCCGAACTTAACCTGCCTACCACCAAAAGACATATTTATGCCAAACTTGAGGGGCCTAGCTCTTTTATTTTGGACTGCATCGTGTTAACTACAGACGGACGGACATCGCTAGAATGTCTTAGAATCGATCACTGATCAATAATATATATACTTTATGGGGTCCCCGACCGATATTTCGATGCGTTACACAATGAATGACAAAGTGAGTATACCCCCATACTATAGTTGGAGGGTATAAAAATTGAAATTTGGACCATTATTGAAGAAGTTATGAAGTAAAAGAAGTTAAAGTAAAGGAACAAACTACCAATTTTTAAAAATTCGATATCTTTTGAACGGGTCATCAAAAAAATCTGAAAATTTACCACGAAAGAGTTTTCGAAGGGTACTAAAAACTGTAAACAAATTGGGAAAATCTAAAAAAAAATGTTTTTCAAAGTGTCCGATTTGACAAGGAATGCGCCATATATATACATTCTGAGGTCCTAGACCAATATTTTAAGGTGTTACATACGGAATGACAAACTTATATAAACCCTCTATCATCAGAGGGTAAAAAGGGTAAAAAATGGCGCCCAAGTTAGGGACCGATTCCGAATCACAATGCGAAAACACCCATCGTCAACGAAAAAGTATCAACGAAATTAAAGACAGCGATTAGACAAATACACGTTCAGAATTTTTTAAAAATGGCGCCCAAACGGGGGCCTAAGACCGAATCGAAATCATTTCAGTCGAAATCATTATAATCAAAATCAGTAGTCGACTCTTAACATTTTTCAAAATTCCAAATGCTTTAATAAGAAAATCATAAAAACCTCCCGAAATTAAGTGTCACCTTTCTTCAAAAAAGGATTGTCTGTCTAATACACAAATGTAAATTTAGTATTCAGTGTAAATTGGTTTGACTTTGTCTTTTTGTTGCTTTACTTTGCATCATACGCATTTGTTTGCTTTTAGTTAGTGTTTTCATATGCTATTTGCTAGTGTGTCCGTCCGAATGTCTGTGTGTCTATATGTTAGTCTTTTTGTCCTTGCATTACTATCGACAATTTGTTTGGCTATTTTTCTAGTCCTTTTGATATGACATGATAAAAAAAATATTACACAAAAAGTAGGAATACATATCATACATTCAGTTTGACCAATGCCCAAGAGGCTAATGCAATGTTGTAAGACAGTTTGGTTTGAGTTTCGTTATATATTTTTTTTTTGGAAACTCACATAAATTGTCTGGAATTTAGCTAGATTTGTGAATGTCAGAGGAATTTGAATTTTTAAAACATAGACATTTTTGATTTAAAAAATTTTAAGAGTCTAAGATTTTGAAGACTTTATTTAAAATATAAAAATATTCAAAAAATTGATGATAAAAAAATAATCTAATATATTTTGAGCCACTGTATTGCTCTCATAAACAAAAGGCACATGGCGCACAGTGGACCAAATGCTTAATCTACCGTGCAAGAGAGTATAGTTCGACTTTGAGAGCACCTAGAAACATGAAATTTGTAATGCACAAGGAAAATGAGATGGGCTTGTATATAGTCCAAATGTATATATTCCAAATAATTTTTCGACCAACTGCGCACCAGATTCAACATTTGGTCCACTGTGTGGCGCCCAAGCTGGTTCCCACTTAAAAAAATATTACAAATTACAAACCAGAACCCGATGTCTGTAACTATGCGAGAAGTTTTCGCATTGAAAAAAATATAATAACGTTATAGTTATCCAGTATGTCACATAGTGATTCAAAAACAAGTATGAAAATTATAGTCGGTCAAGACCGACCATATAATACCCTACACCAGTGTTTCCCGGAAAATGGGTACCAAGTTCAAACATGGACCAATTGGGTCTATCATTTGTGAAGTCTTTAATAAGTATAGAAAACACTCACATACCAAATTTGAGTGAAATTGGCGCATATTTGTTGCAAATAAACCGCTTTTTGTAATATCGGGCGAAATTTCATATGGGTCCTAAGTTAAAAATGGTCTGATTATAATCAGATTTTTGGGTTATTAAAGTATGCGTTAAACACACACAAACAAAATTTTAATCAAATGTTTTCTATTTTCATCAAATTTTATAGATTTATGTGAATATCGGGAGGGTGGTTTGTATGGGGGCTACAAGAAGAACTGGTCCGATTCCTTCCAAATTCGGAACGGTGATTTGTGAATACAAAAAACGTTTTGATAGGATATCTATTAAAATACGTTTGTTAGGGGCATTTGACCCAAATTTAAAGGGCACGTTTGTATGGGGGCTAGGTCAACACATGGACTGATTTTTTCCAATTTCAATAGCGTCCGTACTTGGGTCAAAAGAAGCTTAAGTTTCAAATTTCAGACAAATCGGTTAAAAATTGCGACCTGTATCGTGCGCACAACGTTTACATGGATGGACGGACAGACGGACGGACATCGCTAAATCGATTCAAAAAGTGACTCTGAGTCGATCGGTATACTTGAAAGTGGGTCTAGGACCAATATTTCGGGTAGTTACAAACATCAGCACAAACTCATTATACCCTGTACCACAGAGTGGTGTAGGGCAGCGGTTACCAACCTTTTTGACTCGCGTACCCCTAATTTTAAATTTTATCAACCGCGTACCCCCTAACGAGTTTTTTGTTTTCGTTAAAAAAACTTCACATATAAATATTAGAGTTAATTCTGAAATTTTATATCTGCGAGTATTATAATTTTTTTGAAGGATTTCGGGGAGATCAAAACAATGATGGTATTTTTTTTTGGAAAAATGTATGCTCCTTTGGGTGGTTAGTTCAATGCATCTGAAAATGCGGATTTTGAGCTGATTTTTCTGCAGAGCAAAAACGGCTGAAAATATTGTAAATCTGATTTCACCAGTCAATTCTACACCAAAAATTAAAACAACGGACGTTTTTTGAACTTTTTAAAAAAAATATATAATTTTTAATTTTTTTTTTAAAATGTTTTTTAATTCGAGAGAAATACCCCCAATTACAATGCAAGGGCATTTTGAGCTTAACAAAATTGTACTAAAATTTGCTCAAAAACCAGGCGTCAAAGAAAAATTTGGGAACCATGTTCAGAATCAGCATCGAAAGGTTAATCGAAAACAAGTGGTCAGATCTCAAAATATCATCCAAAAAATTGCAAAAAATGCTCTCTAAATTGCACAAAAATACGTTTTTTGTGAACTTTGACCTCAACTTTCTTGAAAACCTGCTTGGAAGCCAGCATTGCAAGGTTAATCTAAAACGAATGTCCAAATTACTAAAATTTGGCGTACCCCCGCGGACAGTTTCGCGTACCCCCTAGTGGTACGCGTACCATAGGTTGGTAACCGCTGGTGTAGGGTATAAAAAGCTTTGATTTCTTTTTTGTATTCAATTTTTTAACACTAGTAAGTATCATTGTACTCACCCTGTAAATTACTAAATTACTACAATATTATTTATTTTTTCTCGATGCGAAAACTTTTCGAATAGTTACAGAAATTGAGCACAGAATCAAAAAGATCATAGAAAAGTTTTTAGAAAAATGGCGCCCAAGCCGGGGCGAAGTTTAAATCGTAATCAAATATATTAAGCACTCACTTTTTTTACTGTAAAACCTACCACCCTCTTGTAACCGATTTAGCGCCTTCACAATTTTCCTTTACTGGCAGCACTGCAGGCACAGAATCAAAAAGATCATAGAAAAGTTTTCAGAAAAATGGCGCCCAAGCCGGGGCCAAAGTTTAAATCGTAATCAAAACAATCTAGCACTTACTTTTCTTACTATAAAATCATCTAGCAACCTCTTGTAACCGATCTAGCACCTTCACAATTTTCCTTTACTGGCAGCACTGCAGTTTTTCTAACAATTAGTAAATAATTTCTAAAATCCCATAAGCCACTGTATTACTCTCATAAACAAATGAATATTTAATTGCAACCATATATTAAAAAAAAAAATTATGCTTATTGTATTACATGCAGTTCAACACTGATTTTATTTATAAATTATAATTGTTAGTTGTAAAGTCTGCTTTTATTATTTAAAAAAAAATCCACCTTAGCATTTTGCTTCATTTAAAAAGTCATTACAACTGAAACCACCTTTTTATTTTAAATCAAAAATAATTACAAATATTTTATTTTTATGTTTATTTTTACATAGTTGGGTACTCCCTAGTTTATACAAACTGAAAAAAAAAACAAGTAAAAAAGTTAAATTCGGCCTTGCCGAATGTAGTGATACCCTCCACAATTTCTAAAAGATTATTGCAAAAACTTTATTTAAAAGGAAATTACTTTTGAAAAAAAAAAAAATTTTTTGAAAAAAAATTTTCGCGAAAAAAAAATTTGGTAAAAAAAATCCGCGATTTTTTCTTTTTTTGTCAAAAAATATGTTTGTACTTATTTAAATACCATTTGGTGTTCAAATATGTACACATAAGTCAACCAGCAGCCGAACTAAAACATTTTGTATTTTTAGGTTATGTTGAATGCACTAAAATTTTTGAGGTTTCCTTACATTTTCGATCATAACTCTTGAACCGCTGAACCGATATCGCTCAAATGCAATACCAAACTTCTCGGGAGAACTTCCAATAAATATGTTAGGTTTCAGTCATCTACGTGTAATATTTTGGCCGTGATCACCATTTCCACAGACAGACGGACATCGCTAGAATGTCTTAAAATCGATCGGGGATCAGAATATATATACTTTATGGGGTCCCAGACCGATATTTCGATAAGTTACAAACGGAATGACAAACTTATATATACCCTCTATCACTAGAGTGGAGGGTATAAAAAAACTTAAGACTAAACTAATTATTTTACAACAATCTAAAATAATTAATTGAGCACAGCAAACAACACCAAAATCATATATGAATAAAAAAAATTACATGAACTTTAAATAATTCTTAGATAAAAACAAGTGAGAGTGTTAAATTCGGCTGTGCCGAATCTTTTATACCCTCCAAAATGTAAAAAAAAAAAATTGTCAGGGGCGTTTGTTTTTTTTTTTGGGGGGGGGAGGGTGATGGGGGTTAGTGGGGGATGTTGACAGCACCTTCCCATCCCGATAAATATAACAAATGTTTCATTTATTTAACAAAAATACAAAAAAACATGTAAAAAAGTGTATTTTTTCAGAGGTTGGTTTAGTTCTTCAAGGGGGAACTTTTTTCCCCCTGGTCCGATTTTACTCATTTACGAACTTAACCTGCCTATTAATATAAGACATATTTGTGCCAAATGTCGGGAGTCTAGCTCTTTTATTTTGGACTGCATCGTGTTAACTACAGACGGACAGACGGACAGACGGACAGACGGACGGACAGACGGACGGACAGACGGACGGACGGACATCGCTAGAATGTCTTAGAATCGATCACTGATCATAAATATATATACTTTATGGGGTCCTAGACCGATATTTTGATGCGTTACACACGGAATGACAAAGTGAGTATACCCCCATACTGTAGTTGGAGGGTATAAAAATTACAACTACACATTAAACAATTTAAAAACATAAAAAATCATAATTATATTAAATGCAAGAGCAAAAGAAGGTCTAATATACGCATACAGTTGGGGGTAAAAATGTAGCAAGAAGGGCAAGAGGCTTCGCGGAGATGTGGAGTGGTACACCTATCTCCTCGCGATAAATAAAATAAATGTAAATGTTGACACAATTTTGTTGTCTATTATTTTCTATAACCAAGATGGTTTGGCCCTTGGTTTGGTTTAAGTTCTGGATTTTTAATCCAGAAACAATCTGATAAATTAAGAATTTTGCTCCCAATATTCACAAAAAAATTGACAGAAGAACATAATTTTCAAGTAAATGGCGCCCATAACGGGGCATAATTCTGAATCGCAAAACATAAACATAGAAAATAACGCCAACTTTTCGACAGCAATCATAAAATAAACAAGCAAAATTTTCTAGAAAATGGTGCCCATGCAGGGGCCCAATTCTAAATCGCATAGCAAAAACACAGAAACAACGCCAAAGAAAAAAGTGTTAAGACAAATGAAATTAAAGATTTTTTAATAAAATTGCGCACAAAAAGGGGCCGAATTCCAAATCACACATAAAGTAACGCCTACGAAGGCGTCTCGGGACAAATTGGGGCTCAATCCAAGTAGGGGCTCAATTCCGTAACACCAATTGTAAAGCACAAAAACTGCTGCCAACAAAGGAGTTATGATTCAAGTCGACGAACTTCATATGTCATAAAAATGTTTTATTTGTTGTACAAATATACAAAAAAAAATCATGCAAAATATGGTGTTTTTATGGGTTGATTTAGTTCTTCAAAATTTCCCCATGGTCCGATTTTAGCCATTTACAAAATTAATCTTGCCAGTGACATAAGACATATTCATGCGGTTAATAAAGACAGACGGATATCTCTAGAAGTTCTTAGAATTGATCATGTATCAACAGTATGTGTACATTTTGCGTCACTTTCACAAACTTCAATGCGCGGCACGACAATTTTTAGCAAATCGAGCTAATGTTTGTTTGTCAAATTCTTTTTTTCCCTAACCACACACAAAGCTGCGCTCCGATTTTGGAAAATCTAAATTATGCAAAATAAGGTCCACCATAATCTTACAGGGGAAGTATCTCAACACTTATGAACCGATTTGCATGAAACTTAAAATCGGCATTGTTAAATATTTTTTCAATTAAAATTTGTAAATTTTGGGGGTATTTATGTGAAGACATAGACCTACAATATTCATATGAATACGAAATAATCTTTTAAATTTAAGTTGACACGTATTTTTTCTCTAGACGATATGGCTGTTAGTTCGGGAGTTATCGAAATTTTCCCGAAGGTCCACATTGTTTCTTAAGATGACAACGAAATTTTAAAACACTGATATGGCCGATAAGACGAGACACACCTTAACATCGTCTTTTTTATATATATTTTAAGTTTCAGGCAAATCGGTTCATAAGGGTTGAGATACATCCCTTATTAGTAGATATAAAAAGTACAATTCTTCCAACACTCCACTGATCCGGCAATCTTCGAGCCAGGTTCAACCTAAGCTCTTCGGAATAGACTCCGAAGCCCACTTGTTCATGTAGCTTCGCTCATAGAGCCTCCACCTCCCGGAATGCCGCTCATTCAAGACTCCCTGGAAGGTATAAAAGTAACAAACAGGCACTTAAAAAGGCTCATAGAGGGGAAACAGTCCGCACTTTTTTGCCCAATGGTATCACGTGAAGGAGTATTTCTAATTCAGCAGTAGGAGTATTACGAGGAGCACCAGTGATGTATATCGACGCCATTCTCTGTACGTTCATGATAAGGTTAGGTTGGATGGGCGTTCGCCAATTTGGCGAATTCACTCGGAGGCCATAAGGACCATTGTGATTCCTTTAAAGTTGTTTCCCTACTCCCCTCTGATATAAAAAAATTCTACCTCTCAAACCACACCGATTCTCTAAGATATTTCGCTGGAGATGTCAATGGGACACTGTTTAAGCAATCCAGGTCATCAAAAAAAAGTTGTCCCAAATACCTAAGACGACGTTTCATCAGTCCCGGACATTCGCACAACAAGTACTGACTCCTCCTCCTTCACTTCCCCGCAGCTTCTACAAAAGTCCCTATCAGAAATTCCCATACGAACGGCCATTCGGCCGATTATACAGTGTCCTGTCAGTACTCCTATTAATAGGCTAACCGTCCGTTTGCCAAAGGTAAGAAGAACGTTCATGATAAAGACACAGTTCCCTTTGGTCTCGAAAGCACGCTACCAGACAATGATACCATACAGCAGAATTGTACGTACCACTGCTGTTAAAATCCAGTGAACGGCTCTGGAGCTAAAGTCTCATCGTTTTCTAATGGCCCTTTCACAGATATATAAAACAATCGTTGCTTTTCTCAGCATTCCTCAAAATTATGCTGGAAATTAAATTTTCTATCTAGAAACAATCCAAGATACTTGGCTCCATCTGAGAATGCGATTTCAGGGCCGTCCGGAGAAATATGATCAAAAGCAGGAATTCTATTTTTCCTTGTAAACAAGACAAGTTTTTCTCGGATTAACTCCCTGGCCGCAGTCTCTTGCCCATTTGAATAGATCTTTCAGAAAACCCTGGAGAATGCCCATTAATGTTGGCAGGCACTTTCCTTTTACCGCTATTGCAACTTGCTTCTAGAGTTAGTAGGCTAAAGAACCCACCCCCTGGTGTGCCCTTATTGAAAAATCAATATATGACAGACGCTCCTAATTTAGACATTATACGGCACGTAGATATTCCACCATTAAAACGTACTCATGATCCACTTCTAGACATGACAATACCACAATTATCTAGTCTGGGATAACTTTATTAAAAGCCCCCTCTATATCAAGAAAGGCAACTATAGTATACTCTTTGAAGAACTATTTCCGTTGATCTACCCATGATGTATGCATGTTGCTTAGCGGAAGCAACCTTGAGTCAATCACACTACGCAAATATGAGGTATCATTCGTTCCATTGCCTTTAACACAAATTATAGACTTATTGATCTAAAATCCTTCGGAACTTTGTGGGCCTTTTTTTCAGCTTTCAGGATAAAAACGACTTTGATATCCCTCCATTTGGGAAAATTCCACATTTCAATCATTTATTGCCATTATTTCAGAAGATAGAAAAATTACTAAAATACTCTTCTTTTACCCATTTTGCCCTTAAAAAAAAATGCATTGTGTACCACACTTTTTCCGCGAAAAGCTTCTACATTCCAAATTTCAAGATTCTTGGATTGTTATCTCAGGAATTATAAAAAATAACGATCATGTTGGTAACCCTTGCAAAATAATGTAAGAGACAAAAAAGTTGAAAGAAAGTATGAGGTGAGGTTGAGATTGCTAGAAATAGAATATTAGTGTTGGAAACTGTCAAAATTTATTCTGTAGAAACTCTAAATATTCACATATTCACAAAACAGTTTTCATTAACAAGACAAACCGACATTTAAAATCCTGCTGATGATAATACTAACTGTAGTGTTTCAAACCGGAATAAAAGAAATGTCTATAATTTTTAGAAATTAAATTTTCTTCTGCCATTTTTTAACTTTTTTAAGGGTTATAACGAAAAGTACACTTGTTAAAATTTCCAAAACCCAGCCTTAGTTCATCGTTTTTCCGTCAGATGAATCCATATTCCAAATTTGTAGTTTTAGTGGTTTGGGCATAAGTAACATAAGTTTCAGCCGTTCAAAATCATTTTGTTTGGCGATTAGCTAGCAAGATAGATTTCAGAAAAGTGGATTGCTAGCCCTACTTTCTTAGATTGGGGAAAAGGCTGATTCATGACCTATCCCCCTGACGCAAAACGTCTGGATTTACCATTACTATTAAGGTTACCTACTCACTCTCGCTAGCTTCCTGCGGATGCTGAAAAGCCATTGCACTGGAAATACTTGGTCTAGGACTGGAAGTAGTGTTCTGCTTAAAAAGTCAAACAAAGGAATCATTTCCGGTCACTTTCAAGTGAGCGACGGTCAGAAACTTTCCACAAGTTAGTCCCAGATCCCAAAAGGCGTCCTATGCTCCAGTGGGAGTTAGAGAAACATATATATAAAATCATTTCATAATGCTAATTTGTTGATCATCTTTGTACAATTATATTCCTTCTGAACAAAAAAAATATCTATTTATGTATGTACGTATGTATAAAAAAAGATAATAATTAGTCTTTAACTTTGAAATGCTTGGACAGCAACAATTTTTCCACATATCATCATTAAATTGCAATTTTTCACAATTTTCAAATTGTTTAAATAACAAACACTCCGATATTTTTTTCCTGCGTTCTTTGGGCATATTCTTTGCATGCACGTACGTAAATATTTGCTGGCCAGGCAACAAAAGACTCAGAAATGTAAACATAAATGAATGAATGACTGAGTGAGTGAATGGTAAGTAAGTCAGTATGAAAATGTATGTTAAGTTTGAATATGATAGACGAGAGTAGTCTAAATTTAATAACAAACACCAAACAAGGAAGTTAAAAGTTAAACTTTATTTTAAGACAGCTAAAACAACAAATATGAAAACGCAATAACCGGTTGAAGAACGTTTAGCAAGTGGTTAAGATTTAAACTGGAAGTTTAATTGAAAATTTTATCTTACTTCGTTTTTGAGATATTGGAAATTTGTTTTTTTTTTTGGGGAAAATCAAATGACTTCCCTGGGACGAAATGGACCAGCCGGGGACCAGTCCTAAACCCGTACATGAATAGAACCTCTCACTCTAATATAGTAAGATTCAAGGAAGGAATTAATTGACACCTTGTCATATACATAACACAACCAATTGGGATCAGTTCATTAACATCTGATACTTGACTCTTTTCTGTTCTGTGACCAGTTCTGTAACCAGTCCGCCTTTAACCAGTCATAGAATATGTATTTTCCAGATCACTTTTGTAGGTTCACTCAATTTTCCTCATGTTAGTTAACTGTTAACCATAAAACCTTTCCTTTCTTTAGAAATATTTCACATAAACTTTGTTATGCTTCTACCACAGACTAATACAGACTCGACATAAGTATCAGGTGTCAAAAAAGTAGTCTTAAACCATATAGCTAATTTTTTCAAACTATTCTACGAATTAGGTTAGAAAGAGAAAGCTAATATAACGCTCCATAAGAAATATAGATGCCAGATCGGGTTTTATTGTTTCACTCACTTCTAAGTCGTAGAAAGTGTTGTCATGTTAGCTTGAAACTGCTAAAAACCGCTCTGTTTTCTCCTAAAATTGCATAGTTCTTCCCCATTTTTTGTTATAAAACTCTACTGTCGAGTCTGTATATAGTTTGTGTTATGAATCCCCTTCCACAGTATGCGCATGCGCGCGCACTTTCTTTTGCATAGTATGCATGTGCTGCAGGTTTCCACACACATACACTCATCTTTCACATGTGATATTTAAGAATTCAGTGTTAGCAAAACTATTTGAATTGCCAACAAAACTGACAGTGTACAAGCATTGTGAATGTTATTTTTCTTACGTTTTTCGTAATTTTTTTTAATGTTCTTGTTTTTTTACTCACACATAATGTGTAATAATTAATAACTCAATCCAAGCGGAAATACAAGACCCATCAAGTTAGTAGATTAACTGCCTGCTGCCAAATGCCACTTGTTATGATATTTGAAGAAAAATACGGCAAGAGATTTTTGCAAGCCAGAGAAATGGGCGTTTAAAAAAAAAAAACTTTGTTTTTTAGAAAGAATGATGAAGTATATATTAATGGCAAATCAATGGAGATATATTAGGAGTTTAACACTTTATACACTGCGCAACAAAAGTCATCGAGTGTATCTTGAATGATGCCAAAAAGTATTAAATTGGAATACACGATGGTCCATAGTAAAATCTAAGGCTTCGTACTACACCTGCGTCTGCATGAGAGGAATACCTTCACCTAATACCATTGGACATATTCGGTAGGCAGTATTCCGCACCGTCGGCTATTCCACCTAATAACACGATCTTGAAAAAGATACCAATACCACAACATGTGGAAATCTTTTATTTTAAAAACTCTAGTAAGCATTCTAGACCTTTTCATAAGAGAAAATCTAGGTTTTCACTTCCTCTCTGATTCGCAAAACGCCTATCAACAGGGAAAATCTATATAAACTGCGCTTCACTCTGTAGTTAACACTATTGAAAAATCTTTGCATGATAAAGAGTTTATACTGGCCGCTTTTCTGGACATTGAAGGTGCCTTCAACAATGTCAGTATGGAGGCAATAATTAACGCAATGGAGACGGCATTGATCAACCCATGTATCACAAAATGGATAGGTCGACTGCTATCGTGTCGTGAGGTGACAGCAGAATGGGGACCAGCAAAGGTTACAAGATACGCGTCAAAAGGAACGCCATAGGGTGGCGTTTTGTCACCACTACTCTGGCTTTTACACTCAAAATAATTCTGCAGTAAAAATATTAGTAAGTGATTTGGTACCAAAATCTACTAATAAGTTACTAATTACCAGTAGTACGGTAGTTTTTTAGTATCTTCAAAGTACTAAAATTAGTAATTTTTACTGGTTTTGAATAATATTAGTAAAAAATTTTAGTATTGATTACCAACGCCTGCACTAGATCATTTTGGACTAAAAAATTAGTTCATTAGTAAAATTTTTAGTATTGAATACCCACGTTTTTTTTTTGGGTGTAGTAGTGGATCCCATTTTAAAGAAGTTGAACTCGCAAGGGACATCAGTAGTAGCTTATGCAGACGACGTTGTCATTATGTCGCGTCGAAAGTTATTGGGCACAGTATCCGAACTTTTGGAAGTGTCACTGAGGCAAATATGGAAATGGGCTAATAATAATGGCCTAAACGTTAACCCGGAAAAAACGGAAATGGTTCTTTTTACAAACAGGTACAAAATAGAGACGTTTAAGATCGAGATAAACGGAGTTAGAATTCCTTTATCAAACCAAGCGAAATTTTTAGGAATCATTTTAGACAGTAAACTGTCATGGAAACAAATCACCGAAGAAAGGGTCAATAAAGCATACAATGCCTTCTACGCATGGAAGAAAATGTTTGGCGCAACTTGGGAAAACCCCCTAATGAACGCTATTAACATATTCACAGACGGCTCCAAACAATCCATAGAGTCGGTGCAGGTTTTTCAACGAGTTTGCGAGATTTAGATAAGACTTTTATCCTTCCATTGGACTCTAGCATTTTCCAGGCCGAAATAGTTGCCATAAGCAGGGCAGCTTTACAGTTCAGTGATGAGACAAACAGAGAATTTAACATTTACGTTGACAGCCAAGCTGCTCTAAAAGCTCTTAAAAGCTTTTACATCAAGTCGAAAGGAGTTTTCGAATGCTTCGAGAACTTACAAAGTTTAGGGAGTATGAACGAGGTGAAATTAATATGGGTACCAGGTCACATAGGTATTCAAGGGAACGAGAGAGCGGACGAGCTCGCGAAACAAGGTGCAGATGGTATTGGTATTTCTGTACAATCCAGCACTTCAGATCGCTACGCGACATTCAAAACACTGCAATGGCTAATATGAAGTGGAGAGAGCTAACAACAAGTGCGATCAGTAGAAGATTGTGGGCATGCTACAATCTAAGAAAAACTGAATACTTACTCTCACTCACCAGATGGTTTTGCCGTGTACTTACTGGAGTGATCACCGGGCAATGCCTAATTATTAGGGATGTCGCGAATAGTGTATTCGGCATTTTACCGAATATTTACTATTCGGTATTCGGTTTGAACCGAATACGAATATTTGCCGAATAGTTTGACTATTCATATGCCTGTATTTTATCTATGTAAAAAATTGAAAAAAAGTACCAAAATAAAAAAAAACAACGCTTTTGTTGACACTATTTTTTTTGTTACCTTAAAAATTCGAATTTTAATCAAGTGCTCATTATTTTTTGTATAAAAAACAAACTAAAATGACTACAAAAAAGAGTCAAACGTTAATAAAAAGTGTTTTTTGAACAAATTATAATTTTGCCGAATATTCGGCAAACTGTTGACGAATATTTATTTAACCGAATATTCAAAAAACATGCCGAATATGCCGAATACCGAATAGTGACGAATATTCGCGACATCCCTACTAATTATCATAGAAAGAAGATTGGACTTATTTCTGATGCCAGCTGTAGAAGGTGCGATGAATCTAACACTGAAGAAACGGTCGAACATATTCTTTGCCAATGTCCTGCTTTGGCCAGAACCCGACTGCACATATTAGGCAGACATTACTTCGAGAGCTTGGAAACGGTTTCGAATGTCGACCTAAGGCAAATAGTACAATTCGCGATGAGGACAAACGCGTTGTATCAGCGTCGCTAAGGAATTATTGTGGTTTCGCTATAGTCCATCCGGTCTATGTGAGGAGTCTTTGACTCCGTCACCTCTAACCTAACCTAACCTAACATGTGGAAAATGTTCCCTCTATAAGCGTTTTTGAGCGCCATTTTAACACTATAATAAGTGGTCTCTGGAATCTATTTGGAAGAGTTTGGAATCTATTCTCGAAGATTGCCAGATCATTGAAGGCAGAGATGCTGGTAATAAAAAAAAGTGGCTGACTGGTTGAGTTGCAATGTCTAGTCTACAACAGCAGTCAACATCTATCCCGACGGTCGTCAAACCGCATTCAAGTCCCTGGAGTCAATGTTTCTGAAAACAAGATCTGCCGTTAACTGCCGCTCTTCCTTACATGAGATGACCACGTAGTTTGACATAGGAAACATATGGTTCACAGGGCTCAAAGACATTCCGGGGAATTGCAAAGCCGATAAGCTTGCAAGACTGGGAACTAACTAACAGGTTCCAACAGAATTGGAATGTGTTGGTATGCCTCTTGAAACTTGCAAACAAAGTCTACGGCTTTTTTTTCCCAACGAAGACTAATCAGAGATGGGCACATGTATGGACGTGTGAGACTACACGATAAATTTGGACTTCTCTAAGTCAGAAGCGCACAAGTGAGCTGATATCGCTTCCAAGAGGAGAGATTTCGACTATGGTTGCTGTTATTACCGGACATTGCCTAATAGGAAAGCAGGCTGAGCGGTTAAATGGGTCGTCAAATAACGTTTGTCGGAGTTGCATGTATGAGGAGGAATTGAAAACTATAGAACACTTTATCTGCCATTGTCCGGCATTTTCTGCACAGAGACTTGCTGCACTGAGGTCTATGCAGCTGCGCGATCTTTCTGATTTCTCGGATGTTCAAATTCAATATCATAGGAGTTTCATAAGGAGCGCAACATGGTTTAACTGCAGGGACTAGTAGGGGAACCCCATTATAGTCCCATAGTATCACCACGATCCTCAGATTCTATGTGTACTGACGTAAAGTGTAAGCAGCCACTATCTCAACCGGAGGATTCAAACACTGACAACTGTTATTGACGGGCCTCAACGCACTGCTTTGAACAATGTCCAAAAGCCCCAGAATAGACTTTCATGGAATTTTCGATAGGAAATCGGTTGTAAAAATAGTGAGGAGAGCGTTCAAAGTGAAGTAATTTTTGCTAACTAGGGAAGCATCTCAACCCTTATGAACCAATTTGCATGAAACTTAAAATACATATAAAAGAAACAATTCTAAGCTTGGGGTGTCTCGGCTTATCGGGGATTTAGGGGTTCAAAAAATGGGTCAACAAATCACGATAAAATCGTTTTTTGGGCTGTTAGCGATTTCTTTCTAAGAAACTATTAGATGTTTCCATATGAGAAGAAAGTTTTTTTAATGCCTACTTAACGGTGGCATAATTATCCATAATTACCATTTCCCTGCTCCCCTTTTGTATCAGAGGGGAGTAGGAAAATTATAATTTGGGAATGGCCTTATGGCCTCCGAGTGAATTCGCCAAATTGGCGGACGCCCATCCAATAACCTTGTAAAAATTCGGCTTCGTTAAATATTTTTTTTCATGAAAATGTGTAAATTTTTGGAGGTATTTATGTGAAGACATAGACCAACGATATCCATATAAATACGAAATAATCTTTATTAAATTTAAGTCGACACGTATTTTTGCTCTAGACAGTATACCTGTTAGTTCGGGAGTTATCAAAATTTTTCCCGAAGGTCCACATTGTTTCAAAAGGGGACAACGAAGTTTGTAAACACTGATATGGCCGATTATCTGAGCCACCCAACCTTAAAATCGTCTCTTTTATATATATTTTAAGTTTCAGGCCAATCGGTTCATAAGGGTTGAGACACTTCCCTTGTAAGTTTCGATATTCCAAGATACTTGAATGCATCTTACGAAAGTCAAAACGAACCCAGAGAAGCAGATTGCGCAGTTTGGTGTTGCGAGTATTAAAATCGACCTTATTAGCCGCATGTCCCAAACACCCCTAAACCTATTATTGAATGAAAATTAATCGGAAATGTTAATGTCATGTGCAAAATTAAAGATAGAAATTGAAGTATGTGGCAAAAGGTCCTTTATAAAGATAATAAAAAAAAAGTTAAAGAACGGTACCTCAGTGTGTCACTAAATCTCATAAGATGCAATCCAAACTACAGCAATGGTTATAGTCGAATCTCTGAGAAAACTTAATATAAATCGCGAGAAGATTTCACCGACAATAAAACAGATATGCTTTGTCACGTGTGCGCTAAGACGCACACCTTTGAAATTACTCATTTTCTCTCTCAACCAGATAGAAAATCCACATCTCGATCCACATTCCGATAGAAACATCATCTATCAATCATGGAGAATTCAGTTTGAATCCAAATAATCAAACGCCTAAGAAATTACACGAACAACTTCTTTTCTCTCACCCAGACAAAGAATCCACATTCCGGTAGAAACATTATCTGGGAGAATTCGAGATGGAGAATTCAGTTTAAGTCAAAATAATTAACTTAATGGCAGTTCGTTAAATGTCAATCTGCACAAGTTTCTCTTTTTATATATTTCCTTTCTTCTTGACTTAATTTCCAATTGCATCTGTTCTTTTTCATATAGAATTTAAAACACACTTTAAGCCCTTTAAAGTATATTTTTAGGATTCTGGAACGTAGTTAAAGAAGCATTAGGCCTACTTTCATGACTTATTGTATCATCCTCGTGCTGCTAATTTAGTGATATATTGGAGGGTGTTGACGTGAGATTAGTAACTCCACTCTTTGGTTGTATCAGTTGGAAGCCCCAGAGTGGGCGCCATGATAAAAGTTCCAGAAAAAGAAGTTACATCAAATTTGGCATTTACTTCACTGTGAAAAAAACACGCTAATTTGCGGGACCTTTTTTATTATTTTTTTTTTTTTTTGGACTGATTTTATGGCGCCCACTCTGGGGTTTCCAACTATGAGAACCGAAAACTTGAGAATGAGGAGTTACTAATCTTCAGTGAACACTCCTTCCCCCCCAACCCCAATTATATCACTAGATTAGTGTCATAATAATGATGCAATAAGTCAAGAAAGTTTTTAAATAAAATAACTCCTCACAGATTGAGAGTAAATTCAAAAATAGAGAGTGTTGACTTTGAAATCAAAAACCTTTAAATTTCAGAATATTTATTCAGAAAACATTAATCTTGCCATAAGTCTACATCGCATTTTTTAACATGTCCAGTGCTTTCAAACAACGGATTTAATTGATCACAATGAAGAAAACCAAGAGGTGTTGTATTACGAACTAAGGACCATCAACCGGAGCAAAAAAAATTTTGGGCCCTGAAAGTGGTTTGTATAGGAACTTTTTTAGTTGAAAGCCGTTTCACTATGACACCGAAAATAAGTTTAAAATTTCAAATCTAACCTATTTAAGAGCAGATCTCCCAACTTTCCACACTAAGAATATGCAACAATAATTACACAATATTGATTACAACTTGGAATGATCATGTGTTTCTTAAGTTCCTGTCTCTTGAAATGTGTATATTTTTTCAATTTTTCATACATTTTAAGATTTTTGATTAATTGCGTTACTCAGGTTTAATTGGACGAATGTAATTAAGTTGTTCATAAATTCAATAAAAATTACCATCAACTTGTATTTAAATGAAAGAAAGAAATGAACAAAAAAAACTGCGTTAGCATATCAGGCAAACAGACATGCATCATGCAAACAAGTGCATGCACAAACAAGCATTTAACAGCAAAACGGTAGTAGTAGCAACAGGTTATTCATTTTTAATAATTTGATAGTTTGTTGTTGCAGCACGATGATGATAATGATGATTCTTTGCTAAATACTCGTACACTTGAATGTTAAAACAAATGAAAAGAATGACTTGAGAGGAACAAAAAAAACAGGGGCTTCTTTGCCAACATATAACACAGGCTTAATTCATTTGAACACTCTTCATTTCAGGAAAAAAAATAAACAAAACGAAGAAAGAGTACTACATTTTAAGAAAAGGGGGTCTATCCCAGTTGGGCAAAACGGGGGGTATGAGTTTCTCTAAGCGGCTGAAATTTCCAGGAATCTCGCTGAACTCAATATGTAGGCAAAAGAATACTCATCTTTTGGCCAGAGGGATTATAAAAATAGAGGATAACAAGAAAGCCACAGAAAGAGAAGAGTTGAGTTTGCACTTGATAGAGCAAAGGATGCTTTCATCACAATACATATTATTAAAAGTGGTGTCTATTCATTTATGATGAATAAATATGAATTGTAATGGAAAGACTTAAAAATGTGCAAAGTGTCCTAAGTTATCTGGAAATCCAATAAATCCTACAACGACACATTCCAAAAGAGCTGCGAAGGTATGTGTAGTAGCTGGTAACAACAAGACTGGTGAGTATTTTCTTTGACACTTTTCTAAACTATGTCATGTTCCATGGTGAAGCGTAAGCGTAAATCTCTGGAATTGGAATAATAAAACATTCGATATAAAGTGTGGGGACTCTGGGCAGGAAAATCACTGTTAAACGGGTTATCTTTACAAACTAGTAACGCTTAGGATTTATTCTAGTCTACGCTGCGGCCCTGGCCAGCCAGATAAACCTTACCTATATGGTTGTATAATCTCTACACAGCATAAGCTGGTGGATTCCTTTAAAATTGAGGGATACCAGAGTAGTTTTTATCCCGAAAACTGAAAAAAAAATCCCACAAAATCATTTTTGTTAAAAACAATGGAACCAATGATAGACTCATACATGCACACAGAAAGGTCAACGGAAACAGCTCTTCATGAGTTCGTTGGTACCATCGAGAGATCGCTTTCTTCAAAGGAGTACACTATAGTGGGATTTCTTCATATAGAGGGAGCTTTTAAAATGTCATCCCAGACTCGATAATTCTGGCATTGTCTAGTCTAGGAGTGAAGCATGGGATCGTTTCAGTGCTGGAAAATCTACTTGCCAATAGACATATAACTTCTAAATTGGGAGCGTCTGTAATATCTCAATTTGTCAGTAGGGACATACTACAGGGAGGTGTTATCTCGCCTTTTCTTTGGAACCTAGCACTGAATTCAATGCTGTTTTCTTTAGAAACACGTGGTTGTCATGTTGTCGACAATGCAGACAATGTTGCAATAGCGGTAAAGGGAAAGCACCTGCCAACATTAGGGGACATTCTTCAGGGTTCTCTGAAAGATCTGTCTAAATGGGCAAGAGACTGTGGTCTGGAAGTTAAATTTTAGTAGTTGTATTTTTGACTAGGAAAAATAAGATTTCTGCTATTGATCCTATTTCTCTGAACGGCACTGAAATCTTGAGTTGTGTCGTTCACGAACGAACTAGTTCAATTGAACTATTCACTTAACTGAGCGGTTTATCTAGTTCGTTCATTTCCGCTCTTTTAGATCTTTTCGTTCATTCAGCTCAATTGGTCATACTTCATTTTGATCTTTCAGTTCGGTCGTTAAATTTTTTTTGTTAATTCTTTCAATAGGCGTTTGTTTTCTCTTCTCTTTTGGCACGTCTTCTCAGCATTTATGTTTTTTTTTACTAAAATTGTATATGTTTTTTTTTTAATTCATATTAATTTTCAACATTATTGTATATATTTTTTGAACGAAAGTCAAAATAACAGACATGATCAAAATGATTCGTTTGATCGAAAACAAAAAATTACCGATTTGAACAAGATGAACGACCAACAGACATGATCAAAATGATTCGTTCACTAGCTGTTGAACGAGGACCACAAAAGAGCGATTGAACTAGATGAACGAACTAGGTCTTTTATCTGAAATGAACGAAAATGAGCTCTCACTCACTTGAACGATTAAGCACAAGTCTACTGAAATCGCTTTTTCAGATAGAGTATTTCTAGATAGGAAGTTGAATTTCAGGAGTAATATTAAGAACGGGTGAGAAAAGCAACTATTGCTTTATATTCCTATAAAAGGGCCATTAGAAAATGAGTGGGCTGTTGCTCTAGAGTTGTTTTCTGGATTTATGTAGCAGTGGTGCGTCCAATTCTGGAATTATGGTCTGGTGGCCCGCTTTAGAGACAAAAGAGAACTATGTCTTTACTATGGGAAATCCCGGGACCGGAATTCCCGGGAAAAACCCTAGTTGCAATGTCTCGCCTGCAACTGCAGTCAACATCTATTCCGACAGTCAAGCCGTGTTCAAGTCCCTGGAGTCAATGCTTCTGAAAACAAGATCAAACCTTAACTGCAGCACGTCTTTAAATGAAATTTCCAAGCAGTTTGACATACGATGCATATGGATCTCACGGCACAGAGATATTACAGGTAATTCCAAACCCGATGAACTTGAAAGACTGGGAAGTACCGTATAGGTTCCAACAGTATTGGAATATGTTGGTATGCCTCTAGAAACCTGCACGCAAAATGTACGGCTTTGTTCAGAGATTGACACATAGATGGACGCGTGAGACTGAACGATAGATTTGGCCTTCTCTTAATCAAGAGCGCACAAGTGAGCTGATATCACTGCCAAGAGGAGAGATTTCAACGGTGGTTGCTGTAATTAATAGACATTCCCCTATAGGAAAGCACGCTGAGCGGTTAAATGTGCCATCAAATGATGAAGATGAGGTGGAAACTATAGAACAATTTATCTGCAATTGACCAGCACTTTGGTCAGGGACTTCCTTCACTGGGACTTAGGGAGCTGAACGATCTTAATGATTTGTTGGATGGCAAAATTTAATATCTTATTGTAAGTGTGGTTTCATGAGAAGCTCAAATTGGTTTAACGATAGGGACTAGTATGTGGAACCCCATTATCGTCCCGTGGTATCACAACGGACCTCAGAGTTTATGTGTGTTGACATAAAGCGTCAGCAGCCACTTACAACCTAAACCTATTCTATCGTTGACATTAATTTGTCGCACATTGATAGAAATTGACGATCATTTCTAAAGTGTAACACATTAGTATAAATTTTCGTTCATTTAGTCGTCGCCTACGTTCATCAAAAAAACGTCAACGACTCGTAAAGAATTTTACTGATATTCCTTTATCGATTAACTTTGCTGTAGTCTATAAGTCATTAAAGTTGTTTTGCAGAATTGGCCAATTGGGTTATTCCTCCGCTTAAACTACTGAAGATGGTGTAGCTTGTATTTAAGCTTCTGTTCCGTTTTCAGTTTTCTGTGAAATCACAAATCAAACATTATTCGCACAATTTATTTTTTTCGTTTTGCAAAAAAAGGTATGTAAGTGCATCAACATGAATAGGTTATGGGATCTGTCTGGGGATCATTTCAATATTGCCAAACATTTCAAAAGAAGAATTTTGCATGTGGCAGTCAGCCAACCATCTACTTCAAACATGCACATGCTTAATGTTGTTCATCATGATCTTTTGAGTTGCTGTTTAAACGGAGTGCTTCTGATATTTTCATTTGTTTGGTTACTTGTGAGGGTTGGTTGCTGGAGGAGCATGCCAGCAACAAGTGTGTGCATTTGCGCATGCGCCGTACATACAATTTTTACTTTAAATATAATTTTTTTATTTAAAGAGACACAAGTGCCCTTTTGTGTTGTTGTAAAGCAACGGTTTCAGTAACAATTTATTCGTATTCACCTGTATGACCACCTTGTTAACCAAACACAGTAACTAAATCGGTCTGTCCATCTGTGCTTTCCTTTATTCATCTGTACTAACTGAGAATGTATTTGTAAGATTGGCTCCCCCGGTTTTGAATATTTTTAAAAAAAATTTTTTTTTTTTTTGTTGGTGTGTCGTGTTCATTAACGCTTTTTTTTTAAATATTTGAACGCGTGTTGTTATTTTTAAATTCGATTTTGTCTTGTGCTGTTGTTATTGTAGTGTTGTCGATAGTTTTTTTTTGGCAGCAGTTGTGTTGCTGCTGTTGATTTCATTTCTTGTTTGCACGTTTTTTCTGCGTTAAATTGTGAATTCGTTTACGATTAATCGTTAAAAATTTTAGATTACGCAGAATTTTTAACGTGTAAAATAATGTCACACATTTAACAATTAATGTCATGGTTGTTTATTGTTGTTGTTTCACGAGTTGCAGATGTTGGTTTTTAGAGGGAAAACAAGAGAAAAAATCAATAGTTTTTTTATGATTATGGTCTCTTACAAGACGTATTTTTTTTTAATTTTATGACTTAATAATGTCAAATATTTTTAATGAAGGAAGGTTTTTCGTCAGTAAAGACTCTGAAGTAATAGGTTCCCCAAACAGTCCCCGCTGTTAAACAAATTTGAGCTCTTTATGAAACTCCTAAGATATTGAATTTTGACATTCGACAAATCAGAGCGGTCGTGCAGATCAGCTCAGCTCTTTAGATCCCAATGAAACAACTCTCTGCCCTGAAAGTGCCGGGCAATGGCCGATAAAGAGCTCTACAGTTTTTAACACCTCGTCATCCATGCAATTCCGATAAAAGTTATTTGACGGCACCGCTCTGTGTGCTTTGCAATAAGACAGTGTCCGGTAATTACAGCAACCACTGTCGAAATCTCTCCTCTCGGAAGCGTTAACAGCTCTCTTGTGCGCTTCTGATTTAGAGAAGGCCAAATCACACGACCATCCATGTGCCCATCTCTGATTAGTCTGCGTTGCGGAACAAAGCCGTAGCTCGTTTACTCTGGGCTGTATCGTGTCTTCTACAGATGGACACACGGACATCACTAGAATATTTCAGAATCAAACACTGATCAATAATATATATGGGGCATTCCATGTCAAATCGGACACTTTGAAAATTTAGTTTTTTTAGATTTTCCCAATTTGTTTACAGTTTTTAGTACCCTTTAAAAACTCCTTTTCAGATTTTTTTGATGAACCGTTCAAAAGATATCGAATTTTTAGAAATTGGTAGTTTGTTCCTTTACTCAAACTTCTTTTACTCATAACTTCTTCAATAATGATCCAAATTTCAAATTTTTTGTTCAAAATTTTTGTTTTTTACGTACTTTTTAAAAAGAAAATCCCAAAAAATTCTTAAAAGCGCTCTAGTATGAGATTTTTAAGTTTTAAAATTTAAATCTCATTTTTGAAAATGTTTGTACTCTTCGATTTTTTTGAAATTTTTTTGTGTAAAACTTCTATCGATTCTACAAATTTTTTGCCCAGTAGGATCACGGGATAACGATTATTACTATTTTTTAAAATTTTTTTAAAAATTTTATTGTAATTTTCCAATCTTAAAATCATTTCTACTGCTCCAATGGTGCGTCATAGAGGGGTCATTTATAAGACCGACCTCCATTAATTTTTACGTCTTAACATTTCTTTCGAACAAACTAATACCCTATCTCCAATTTCTAAGGGGGCTCCCACACAAAACGATATTTTTTAAAATTTGCCCCAACCGCTCTAACTGCCCTAATAGTGCCCTTAGAGCACCAAAATGTATGGCCGACCCACAATATTTTTTTAGTCCAAACATTTTCTCTAAAAACACCTACCCTCTATCTCTAATTGTTAAGGCGGTACCCATACAATTTTTTTATTTTTTGTAAATTTGTTTTATATAGCTTCTACCGGTCAGTTATTTCTATGGGAGCCTACTTAGGGAGTGGAGATTTTAAAAAAATGTTGTGGGGTAAAAATAAATGGGGGTCAGTCTCACTAATGACACCTCTCGAACGCACCATTGCACCGGTAGAAGCTGATTAAATAAAACAAATTTACAAAAAATAAAAATAAATTGTATGGGACCACCTTAACAGTTAAAGATAGAGGGTAGGTGTGTTCAGAGAAAATTTTTGGACTAAAAAAATTTTTGGTCAGTCATACATTTTGTTGCCCTAAGGGCACTATAAGGGCAGTTAGAGCAAATTTTAAATATATCGTTGGAATTTTATAAAATATCGTTTTGGGTGGGAGCCCCCTTAGAAATTGCAGATAGGTTATTAGTTTGTTCCAAAGAAATGTTAAAACCTAAAAATTAATGGGGGGTCGGTCTTATAAATGATCCCTCTATGACGAACCATTGGAGCAGTAGGTATGATTTTAAGATTGGAAAATTACAACAAAATTTTTTCAAAAAATTTTTAAAAATAGCAATAATCGTTGTCCCACAATCCTCCTGGGCAAAAAATTTGTAGAATCGATAGAAGTTCTACACAAACAAATTTCAAAAAAATCGAAGAGTACAAACATTTTCAAAAATGAGATTTAAATTTTAAAACTTAAAAATCGCATACTAGTATGCGAGCGCTTTTAAAAATTTTGTGGGATTTTTTTTTTAAAGTACGTAAGAAAACCAAAATTAAAAAAAACAAGTGAGAGTGTTAAATTCGGCTGTGCCGAATCTATTATACCCTCCAACATGTAAAAAAATTGAAAAAAAAAAATTTTGACAGGGGCGTTGTTTTGAAGGGGGGCAAGGTAGGGGGAGGGGTCGGTGAGCTGGGGTGACTCCTTGGCCCTCACGGTATACGTTTACAAGTTCATTCTTGTCTGCTTTGTTTATTATTTAAATTATTTTTTATCCACGCCCTTAAAAGAGGGGCGGGGCAAAAAAAGCTAAATTTTTTAATCCCCTGGGTCCAAGCGCAGGACTATAAACTTCTACGAACATAAAAATGTCTCATTTGGTTCACAAAAATACAAAAAAACGTCAAAAAAATTAGCATTTTTAAGAGGTTGGTTTAGTTCTTCAAGGGGGAACTTTTTTCCCCCTGGTTCGATTTGGCCAATTTCCGAACTTAACCTGCCTAGAACCATAAGACATATTTATGCCAAACTTGAGGGGTCTAGCTCTTTTATTTTGGACTGCATCGTGTTAACTACAGACGGACGGACGGACAGACAGACGGACGGACGGACATCGCTAGAATGTCTTAAAATCGATCACTGATCAATAATATATATACTTTATGGGGTCCCCGACCGATATTTCGATGCGTTACACACGGAATGACAAAGTGAGTATACCCCCATACTGTAGTTGGAGGGTATAAAAATCGAAGAGTACAAAGCGCTTTTAAGAATTTTTGGGATTTTTTTTTTAAGTACAAAAATTTTGAAAAAAAATAAATAAATTTGGACCATTGTTGAAGAAGTTATGAGTAAAAGAAGTTTTTTGAGTGAAGGAACAAACTACCAATTTTTAAAAATTCGATATCTTTTGAACGGGTCATCAAAAAAATCTGAAAATTTACCACGAAGGAGTTTTCGAAGGGTACTAAAAACTGTAAACAAATTGGTAAAATTAAAAAAAAAAAAATTTCAAAGTGTCCGATTTGACATGGAATGCCCCATATATACTTTATGGGGTCCCCGACCGGTATTTCAAAGCATTACACACGAAATGACTAAGTGAGTATACCCCAATACTGCCCTGCAAAAAAAGTCATTACCACTTCCAAGTGGAGTGCTTTAAAACTAAAACAAATGTAATGAAATACAACAAAAATAACAAAAAACACAAGACAAAAACACACAAACAGTTTTTTCTACTCCAGAATACATAGATATTCAGCACTTAACTCATTACCTATCGCGACACCTCCATACAAATGTAAGTAGATATTCAGTAGATAAGAACTACTCTAGGGAAGTAGTTGGAAGTTGTTTGAAAGCTCGGTGTACTTCTTATCTACTGAATATCTACTTACTTTTGTATGGGAGTGTCGCGGAAGGTAATGAGTTAAGAGCTGAATATCAACTTTTTATACACTCAGAAAAAAAACTAACTAAAAAATGGGAAAATTAACTAAATCCAAGGAAAATTGATAATGATTTAGCTCCATTGCCATGTACTCCTACTTTTTAGACCATATTTTTCTTTAAAAGAAGGACAAATTTGAACTAGAAAATGGGAAAAAATTTCCCATTTTTTAGTTAAAAAAACATTTCTGATAAGGAAATTTTTCCTAAAAATTATTTAATTTTATATTTTTTAATGGTTTATTAATAGAATAGTATGTGAATACACACATAATTCTCATTGGGTACACATTTTATTTTAAATATAAAGAAACGTTTGTTTCTTATAGTCAAGTAATAAATTTCATTAGTTTTTTTAGTTAAATTACAACAAAAACTTTGTATTTGACGTTTGTTCCCAGACTATGGGGAAAACACGCCAAAGCCAAGGTCTTTGTTGTGATTAAAATATTATTTTTTTTCTAACACATACATGCAGTGTTGCCAATAGTAGGGGGAAATCCCTACAAATAGGTTTTTTTCATAAAAAAAAGATAGCGTAGGGGAAAAGGGACAGATTTTCTTTTTTGATCAAAATGTAGGTACTTTTTAAAAAAAGTATTGATATTTTTAATATTAAACGTTTTGGCAAAGAAAAAATGGTACCAAATATTTTGTTTTTAAAATTGGTTAATAAGACGACATTATTAAATCCCTGTAAGTTGTTCACCAGTATAAAAATGGTTCAAAACATAAATTTGAAGCGAAAATTTGAGAGCCTAATGTTTGGTTATGTTTTGCTCTTCAGCTGTTTTAAAATACAAAACAAAAATATCCTGATACATACATATAAACGGGTTATTTTACGGATCATCACCAGAGAACGAAATACCCCTATAGAGAAATTTAGAACGTTTTTGTCAAACCAGTTTAAATTTTATGTCTTTTGACAGATTTTCACATAAAACCGAACAACTCTCTTGCCCAAAGTAGTTGAGGTTTATTTTTTTAAATTAAAAAAAAAATTGTTTTCTTGAAAATTGTTCTATATGAATATTACAGTTTTATTTAGTAAAGAAAAAATTACCTCGAGCTAAAATTAACCTACTCAAAATATAGTATATTTTAATGGTTGAATAAAACAATTTTTATTAACAAATTTATCAGAATTTGAACAAAATTTGTATTTTTAACTTCGTTTAAACTTAAAACAAATATAATTGACGTATCAAAAACTTACATTTAGTATTTGAACTTTTATTTTACATTAAATGTCCAAAAAGTAAATAAAATTTGGTTTTATTTTAAACATTTAAGCTGGTAAAACGTAGGGATAAACGAAGGGATTTTTTTTGGAAAATGTAGGGAGAAAAGGTTTTTTTCTTTTAAAAAAATGGCAACACTGCATACATGTGTAGAAAAAAAAAATGTAAATATTAAATTTATTACTTGTTATACAAGATCAAACTTTTTGTATTCATGTACTACAAATAATAAACAAAATGTGAACTACATGCAAGCATAAAAAAACTACATAAATCAAAAAAACAATTTCAAGTTATGAAAAATTTACTATACTTGTGGAAAAAACTTCCTCAAATTAAAGAAGATAAATATGATGAACTATTTGGTAGGAAATTGCGTCCTAAAACTGAATTTTTTGAACTAAATTTTGTTTTAAGAAATATGGCTTAAAAATAAAGATTTTTTTTCATTTATTTAGGGAAAATTTCTTTGGCGGTAAGAATTTTTTCCATGTATTAGGGAATTCCATTTAAGGAAAATTATGGCCTATTTAACAGTCCATGAACTAAAATTTTTTTCTAAAAGTTAGGAAAATTTCCCAAATTTTAGTTAAATTTAACTAAATTGTGAGAAAATTTATAAACTATTTTGAAGAAAATTTTTCCAAAGTTTAAGTTAATGGATTTTTTTGAGTGTAGAGTAGAAAAGAAGTCCTTTGCGTTTTTTTCTTGTGTTCTTTGTTATTTTTGTTGTATTTCATTTGTTATAGTTTTAAAGCACTCCAAATAGAAGTACTCCGCACTTTTTTTGCTGGGTGTAGTTGGAGGGCATAAAAACACCCTTTAAGCATACATTTAAAATTACAAAAGTTTTTACAACATTTTTTTCGTAATTTGTAGTCAACATTCGTAAATATTACGAAAAAATATTTTCTAATCATTTTCGTTACTTTCGTAAAAATACGAAATTTAGAACCAAAGTTTTTCGTACTATGCAGTCAACTTTCGTGTATTTTACGAAAAATTAGAAGTACGAAACTTTTTTCGTAAAATGTTGCATGGATTTTTTTCGGTGTTTATAAAAATTTAAAGATTTCGAGACTTTTTCATATAAAAAAATTCTAAGATTTAAAAACATTCTTTCTATAGAAAAATTTTGAGATTATTGGACATTTTTAATAGAAAAAATGCTCACATTATTTCCTTTCCTTTTTCTCTTTCCTGTTTACCCAGATTTTCCCTATAGAAAACTGTCAGACTTTTCTTATAGAAAAACAGTCCGATTTTTGCTTATGAAAAAATTGTAAAATTTTCCTTATAAATTTTCCAAATTTTTCCTATCGAAAAATTGGAAAATTATTCCAATTGAAAAATTCTAAAAAATTTTCCTATAGAAAAATACACAAGCTTTTAACAACCACCCCGCTTTTTTAAAGGTAACCCAGGTTCGAATCCTGGTCAAGGCAATGTTCATTACATTGTCAGGGAGAAGGTTTTTTCTTTTTTTTTAATTTTTTGGTGAATTATTTTTTTATATTCACTAAAAATTTTTGTTTAAACTAACAAAATTCATGTTAAACTTTAAATATCAATATGCAAAAAATACGTCACAACTTAAAATCACCCGTATCATGCTCACTAGCAAAGCTTTAAATATAATACATACACACATTCAGGGTTATTTTTATAAAATCTATTTATAGCACTGTTAATAAACTTGTGTTTTTTTTTTTATCAACCAACCACTTATATTTACCGTTAGCTGCGTTAACTTCGACTGGAAGGTTGGCATCTTCTGTAATAGCGCTTCTGCTAGGTCGGATTGTGGAATGTTCTGAGGCTGGGGGTTCTGTGTGGTGGATTTCTACATGTTGACGGAACGTCCGCACTAAGCTTGCCGTCGATATGGGTACTAGGGAGGAGTCCTTGGTATTCAGGTTGGCTAAGGAGGGGTGTACCGGGCCAGGGGTGAAAACCAGCAGCCAAGAGTCCCCGCGGTAAGCAGTAGTGGGATAGCGTACCGGAGTGTTGTGCCATCGCCAGCCCAGCCAATATGATTGGACCATAATCTTTTTGGTAAAAAAAAATTTTTTTCTTTTCTAAATTTTGAAACAACACTGGTTTTCTGTGAGAATTTCTATAAATTTTAAGTTTTTGGTTTAAATTTACCAAAATTATTGTAGAAAAACTCTAAATAAAAATTTTGCTTGAGCTTGTCCTAAAAAATAATTCCTCATGTTGTTTTCTCCGGGACTTTTGGGAAATGTTTCATAAGAATTAAAAAAATTGTTCTTAAATTAACATTAACATTTCTTCGAATTTAAGGTTGTATGTTTTTGTATTTCCTCGAGATGACATATTAAAAGTTGTGAAATGAAATGCATTGTATGAACTTACCATTTTTAAAACTACCTTAATACACATTCATTATGGTGCATCATAAATATTTTTCTGCAAAAGAAAAAAAAAAATATAATATTGTACATATATTTTTAGAAATGATAATTTCATTTATCATCATTCCTGATTTAAACATTAAAGAAAAACATCAACTATGATCTCTACATTAGGGTGGTGCGTATTCCAATTAAGTGCTTAGATCAACTATTAATAGTGCGGAAAAGTTAGTTTAAGTAAATACAAGCATTTTAAAACCAAAATGATCAAAATCGGTCCATGTCTTCTGTTCGGGCATCGCGGGTCAAAATTGGGGTTTTTGAAAAAATGGACATAATTAAAAAAAAAAAATAAAAAAATTATTGAAAAAAAAAATTGGTATAGCATTAATTCATAAATATTCAGATATTTTTTTTTATTTTTTTCGGATATCGATAACCCACCCAAACGTGAGTCCAAAAAAACGCACATTTTTAGCATGGAACTCAAAACTACTTTTTCACAATTTTAAAAATTTAATGAAACAAAATTTTAAAATATATTAGTTTATCCATTTGATTTCATTGAAAACATCCCAGGGACTGCACAAAAAAATTCTTGGTTTCAAATGGTTGTTTTGGATCATAATTTTTCTGATATAAATTAATAGGATTTTTGGACAACGTTAACACTTGCCGTCACTCGGTTAAATGTATTCCCCAATGAAATTTTAGAGAAAAGTTTTTAAATTTTTGAAAATTTCTTACTCTAAAATTGTGTATGTCTTCAAATAATGAACAATTATACATTTCTGCAAAGTTTTCTTGAAAAACATTTTTAACCCTTGTTGAACCAGGGCCCAAAAAAGAGCTGTCTTTTTTGCTCATAGTCAATATGGACTTTTTTTACTTATGGAATTATAATTTTTTTCACTCTCAGGAACAACGACGAGGACGTGGTGAAATGTCTGATCCCATTTTTTTGATGTTTTTATTTTTTTATAAATAAAAAAAAAAATTTATAAATAAAAAAAAAAAAAATATAAATAAAAAATATTTTTTTTTTTTAAATAAAAATTAAAAAATGGGATCAAACATTTCACCACGTCCTCGTCGTTGTTCCTGGGTTAAGCTGAGAGTGAAAAAATATTTTTTCATAAGTTAAAAAAAAAGTCCAAATTGACTATGAACAAAAAAACAGCTGTTTGACATTTTTTGGGCCCTGGTTCAACAAGGGATAAAGATGTCTTTCAAGAAAACTTTGCATAAATACATAATTGCTCATTATTTGTACACATAGACAATTTTAGAGTCAGGAATTTTCAAAAATTTCAGAACTTTTCTCTAAAATTTCATTGGGGAATACTTTTAACCGCGTGCCGGCAAGGGTTAACGTTGTCCAAAAAGCCTATTATTTTATATCAGAGTAATTATGGTCCAAAACAACTATTTGAAAATAACTGTTGGTTAATTTTGAGTAAAAAGTTGCCTATAGCTATAAATTAGACAAAAATTTTAATAAAAACACATTTTCTTGAAATCCGTTAAATTCAAATTGCTCCACAGACTAACTGGATGAAGGAATTTAACCAAGATTTTTTTTGTGCAGTCCCTGGGATGTTTTCAATCAAATGGATAAACTAATATATTTTAAAATTTTGTTTCATTAAATTTTTAAAATTGTGAAAAAGTAGTTTTGCGTGCTAAAAATGTGCGTTTTTTTTGGACTCACGTTTGGTTGGGTTATCGATATCCGAAAAAAAATAAAAAAAATTATCTAAATATTAACGAATTAATGCTTAACAAAAAAAAAAAATTTTTTTTTATAATTTTTTTTTTTATTTTTTTATTTTTTTTTTTTAAATTATGTCCATTTTTTCAAAAAGTCCCAAATTTGACTCGCGATGCGCGAACAGAAGATATGGACCGATTTGATCATTTTGGTTTTAAAATGCTTGTATTTACTTAAACTAACTTTTCCGCACTATTAATAGTTGATCTGAGCACTTCATTGGAATACGCACCACCCTACTCTACATGTATATAAATAACATCAAAACCAGTTGTTTAAATTTAAATAATCAACAAATATTTTTAAAACTCTAAGAAAACTATTAAGGAGCTTCTGTTTTATAGTTACAAAAATCTGTGAGCATCTTTGCAGCTAAAGAAGCCAGAGGCGTCGGTGGTGTAATGGTCAGCATAGTTGCCTTCCAAGCAGTTGATCCGGGTTCGATTCCCGGCCGACGCACACTATTTTTTATTTTATTTATTTTTAAGATGATTTTTTTTATTTTGCATATGGGAAAGAGGGAGGAAAATAAGAGTAACCTGTTTTTTCTTAGCTGCCTAATCTGACATTTAGCGGGTACAAGGGGAGGGGATATTAATATTTTCAAAAAAAAACATATGACCATTTTATACAGGTTCAAAGGTTTTTTTGAAGACCTATCCAATGGTGTGTCGGTCGTATCCAAATTTGGTATTGTTAAGTTTTTATTTTCAAAAATGTGAAAATTGTGGGGCAATTTATTTGGAGAGGTGTATATTAGCATGTCCCGAAATCAGTAAATTTTGGAATTTCTTTAGGGCATACCCCTAGAACGATGCTTATTAAAGAGCTGATTACGGGAAAAATTATTAAAAAAATTTTGGAGGTCATCTTCAGGGCGCAACCAGCGCTTAAAGTTTGCATCCGTGGTTCATTTGGTCAAAAAAAAATATTTTTTTTTATTTTTAAAATTCGTGCCAAAAGTTTCGTTAGGTAGAGTACATTCTGGAAAAAATATTTGTAAAGTTTTCATGGAGCAATTTTGGTCCAGCGCAACGTTTTGAAACTTCGAAGATGCATAATTTATTACACATTTTTTTAAGTTTTCGTAAAAAACAGCTTTTTATACAAAGGCTTGAATATAAACTTCGTTTTGTACAAAATCTTAAAAGAACTCTTACAAACTCCAGTTTTTACAAAAACTTCAAAAACTACATAATAAAATACACCTTTTCAAAATTTCAAAACGTTGTGCTGGACCAAAATTGCTCCATGAAAACTTTACAAATATTTTTTCCAGAATGTACTCTACCTAACGAAACTTTTGGCACCAATTTTAAAAATAAAAAAAAATATTTTTTTTTGACCAAATGCACTACGGATGCAAACTTTAAGCGCTGGTTGCGCCCTGAAGATGACCTCCAAAATTTTTTTAATTATTTTTCCCGTAATCAGCTCTTTACTAAGCATCATTCTAGGGGTATGCCCTAAAATTTTTCATTTTCGGGACACGCTAGTGTATATGTACGACCGTCCAGATCATATATCATAATCACTATAAAAATTAAGCTGATCCGTATTTTGCCTTTGTTGAAATTCTTGCTAGTTTCTGAACAATCGGTGGGTACCCTCAAAAGCCCACCCTTGTTAGTACCACTTTCTAATGGGACCTTTGGGTCCTAGAGGAGTGAATTTAAGGGCTCCAGAAATTTAATCAATGAATGAATAAAGGCGACAAATATTGTTTAAGCTATCAAATAAAATTATTAAAATATTTAATAAAATTACTCTAAAAAAATCTAATATGACTTTATGAATAATCGATTAAAAATGTTTCAAACATTGAATAAAATTTTTTAAACAGGCGATTAGAATCTTTGAATATATATATTTTTTTTTATTATTTAAATAATATTATTAATTCGACCGAACACCTATGTGGTTGGCAGGCCCATTGGTGGGCATGAATATAAACAATGAATTTTTATAATGATCAAATTTTACAACTTGAGCACAAATATCATATTAAACGAATTTTTAAACATTTATAGCGAATAATTTTATTCGAAAAACGAATAATTTTATTCAAACAAACGAATAAAATAATTCGATTAAAGCTATTCCCATAATCGATTGAAATTTTATTAAAACATTTTTTTCGGTCGTTTATTTTTTTTTTTTTTTTTATTCGATTCTTTGTACAATCGAATAAAATTATCGCTTATTTTTTTTTTTAATTTATTCGATTCTTCGTTCAATAGAATAAAATAATTCGATTAAAGCTATTTATTCAAAAAAACGAATAAAATAATTCGATTAAAGCTATTCCCATAATCGATTGAAATTTTATTAAAACATTTTTTTCGGTCGTTTATTTTTTTTTTTTTATTCGATTCTACGTACAATCGAATAAAATTATCGCTTTTTTTTTTTAATTTATTCATTTCTTCGTACAATAGAATAAAATAATTCGATTAAAGCTATTTCCATAACCGATTAAAATGTTATTAAAATATTTTTTTCGATTATTTAAATAATAATGTTTTAACAGTTGTATTCGATTATTAGAATTATTTCATTCGATTTTTCGAATAATTTCAACCTAATAATTTTATTCGATTTATTTTAGGCGATTACTCAAATAATTTTATTCGATTGGTTAACTTTTTTTAATTTATTTCATTTATCGTACAATTGAATAAAATTATTCGATTAAAGCTAATCCCATAACCAATTAAAATCATTTGAAAAAAATTTATCTTATTCGAATATTCCAACTCGAACAATTTGATTCGATTGTTTGAATTATTTTATTCGATTGTTCGAAAAATTTAATCGAATAATTTTGGGTTATTAATCGAATATATTTGACTAGCTAACTCGCCCGGTACTTCGTTACCGGTTAGCTGTTAAGAAACAACTTTATTACTTCAAATTCTTATTAATTTTTAATTAAACATAAAAATTGTTAGTTTCGACCTTTAAAATATTATATTTTGAGTAGATTAAAAGTTGCAAAAAATTTTATTTTGGCGAAACGATCACATAGTTCAAACTTTAAGTTTCAAGGAACATTAGTGCATAAGGAACAATATGTACCAAATTGAAGCGAAAATTCAAAAAAATTATTTTCCCAGAATGTAATTTCCGTGAGTGGATCGTAAAGTACCAATTTTAAGTATCTCTACATTCTCCATTTTTCCCCATTAGAAGCTGAATTTTCATAAAAGTACTTATTTTGGAATGTTATTTCCGCGAAAGGATCGTACAGTCCAAATTTCAAGTATTTAGGACCATTAATTCAGAAGTTACAAAATTGCCCTACTTTCCCCATTTTCCCCCTTAGAAGCAGAATTTACTAATAAAGTGCTTCTTCCAGAATGTTATTTCCGCTAGAGGATCGTACAGTCCAAACTTCAAGTATCTAGAACCATTAGTTTAGCAGATACAAAACAGTTCAAAATTCAAGTATCTAGGACCATTAGTTCAGCAGATATAAAATTGCCCTACTTTTCCCCCTTTTCCACCTATAAAACAAAATTTTTAAAAAAGTACTTCTTTCAGAATGTTTTTTCCGTGAGAATCGTACACTCCAAATTTCAAGTATCTAGGACCTTTAGTTCAGCCGATACAAAATTGCCCTAATTTCCCCTTTTTTTCCCGTAGAAGCGAAATTTTCAAAAAAGTACTTCCATTAGAATGTTGTTTCCGCAAGAGGATTCAAATTTCAAATTTCCCTACTTTCCCTCTTTTTCCCCCTATAGAAGCAGATTTTTCCAAAAAAGTACTTCTTCCAGAATGTTATTTCCGCGAGAGGATCGTACAGTCCAAACTTCAATATCTAGGACCATTAGTTCAGCAGATACAAAATTGCCCTTCTTTTCCCCTTTAAAAAGTAATTTTCAAAAAAGTACTTCTTTCAATATGTTATTCCGCGAGATGATCCTATATTGCAAATGTCATGTTTTTAAGACCATTAGTTTAAAATTTACCAAATTGCCTATTTTGCCCCTCTTGGCCCTCCTTAAAACCAAAATTTTCAAAAAGTGTATTTTTCAAAAAATTATTTCCGCGAGAGGATCAGAACTTAAAGTTTTAGTTCAGAAGATACAAAATTGCCCTATTTTCCCCCTTCTACTTTTTTCAAGATGTTTTTTTTGCGAGATGATCCTAGAGTTCAAATTTCAAGTTTCTGGAACCATTTGTTTAAAAGATAAATAATGTAACGATTTTCCCTATTTCCCCCCTTTCCCACCTTGGAGGAGGAATTTTTCAAACAATATTTTTTTCGGAATGTTGTTTCCGCGAGAGGATCCTAAAGACTAAACTTCACATTTCTGGGACCATTTGTTCAGAAGATAAAAAATTCACCGATTTTCCCAATTTTCCCACCCTTGGAGGCGGAATTTTCAAAAAATTTGGTTTTCCGCATGTTAATTCTGCGAGAGGATCCTAGAGTCCAAATTTCAAGTTTCTGGGACCATTTGTCCAGAAGATAAAAAATGTACCAATTTGCTCCATTTTCCCCACCTTGGAGGCGGAATTTTCAAAAAAATATTTTTTTATTTTCTTTTTTCGCGAGAGGATTATAGAGTCCAAATTCAAGTTTCTAAAACTATTAGTTCAAAAGATACAAAATCCCCCAAAGGGCCCTACTTTTCCCCCCTTAGAAGTGGAATTTTTAAAAAAGTTCTTTAAGTATGTTATTTTTGCGAAAGGATCGTTCAGTTCAAATTTCAAGAATCTAGGACCATTAGTTCAGCAGATTCAAAATTGCCCTTCTTTCCCCCTTTTTCCCCCAGAATTTTGAAAAGTACTTTCTTAAGAATGTTATTTCCGCGAGAGGATCGTTCAGCCAAATTTCAAGTATCTAGAACCATTAGTTCAGCAGATACAAAATTGCCCTACCTTCCCCGTTTTCCCCCTTGAAATCGGAATTTTCAAAAAAAGAACTTCTTTCAGAATGTTAATTCCAAGAGAGAGGATCATGCAGTCTAAACTTCAAGTATCTAGGACCATTAGTTCGGCAGATACAAAATTGCCCTACTTTCCGCCTTTTTCCCCTTAGAATCGGAACTTTCCACAATAAGTACTTTTTCCGCAAGAGGATCGTACAGTTCAAATTTTAAGTATCTAGGATCATTAGTTCAGCAGATACAGAATTGCCCTACTTTCCCCCTTTTCCCCCCTTAGAAGGAGAACTTTCAAAAAAGTACTTCTTCTAGAATGTTCTTTCCGCGAGAGGATCGTACAGTCCAAACTTCAAGTATGTAGGACTATTAGTTAAGCAGATTCAAAATTGCCCTACTTTCTCCCTTTTCCCCCCGTGGAAGCAGAATTTAAAAAAATTACTTCTTTTAGAATGTTATATCCGCGAGAGGATCGTACAGTTAAATTTTAAGTACCGAGGACCATTAGTTCAGCAGATACAAAATTGCCCTACCTTCCCCTTTTTTCTCCCTTAAAAGTAGAGTTTTCAAAAAAGTACTTCCTTGAAAATTTTATTTCCGCGAGAGGATCGTACAGTCCAAATATCAAGATATAGGACCATTATTTCAGCAGATACAAAATTGCCCTACTTTCAGAATGTTATTTTCGCGAAAAGATCGTACAGTCCAAATTTCAAGTCTCCCGGACCATTAGTTCAGCAGATACAAAATTGCCTACTTTCCCCCTTTTCCCTCTTAGAGGCGGAATTTTCCAAAAAGTCCTCCATTCGAATTTTATTTCCGCGAGAGGATTGTGCAGTCCAATTTTTTAATATCTAGGACTATTTTTTCAGCAGACACAAAAAGAAGAATTTTTAAAGAAGAATTTTTAAAAAAGTATTTCTTTCCGAATGTTATTTCCGCGGGAGGATCGTACAGTCCAATTTTCAAGTATCAGGACCCTTAGTTCAGCAGATTCAAAATTGATATATTTTCCCCTCTTTTTCCCCTTAAAAGAGGAATTTTTAAAAAAAGTATTCCTTTCCGAATGTTATTTCCGCGGAAGAATCGTACATTCCAATTTTCAAGTATCTAGGACCATTACTTTAGCATATACAAAATTGCACTACTTTCCCCCTTTCTTTCCCTTAAATGCGAAATTTTCAAAAAATTACTTCTTTTAGAATGTTATTGCCGCGAGATGATCCTATATTCCCAATGTCATGTTTCTAAGACCATTAATTTAAAGTTTAGCAAATTGCCCTATTTTCCCCCTTTTGGGCCTCCTTAAAACCAAAATTTTAAAAAAATATATTTTTCAAAAAATAATTGCCGCAAGAGCATCCAGATTCAAAATTTCAAGTTTGTTCAGAAGATACAAAATTGCATTATTAAACCCCTTCTTCCCACCACCCACACCCTTATAAAAGGATTTTTCAAAATATTACTTTTTACAAAATGTTTTTTCCGCGAGAGTAGAGTTTAAATTTCAAGTTTTTGGGACCATTCGTTTAGCAGATACGAAATTGCCCTTCTTTCCCCATTTTTCCCCCTTTAAAAACGAATTTTCAAAAATGTACTTCTTTTAGAATGTTATTTTCGGGATAGGATTGTTCATTTAAAATTATAAGTATCTAGGACCATTAGTTCAGCCGATACAAAATTGCCCTACTTTCCCCCTTTTTCCCCGTAGAAGCGTAATTTTTAAAAAAGTTTTTCTGTAACAATGTTATTTCCGCGAGAGGATCGTACGGTTGAAATTTCAAGTATCTAGGACCATGAGTTCAGCAGATTCAAAATTACCCCATTCACCCCCTTTTTCCCCCGGAATTTTCAAAAAGTACTTCCTTTAGAATATTATTTCCGCGAGAGGATTGTACAGTTCAAATTTCAAGTATCTAGGACCATTAGTTCAGCAGATACAAAATTACCCTACTTTCCACCTTTTTCCCCGTAGAAGCGGATTTTTTGAAAAGTTCTACTTTAAGAATGTTATTTTCGCGAAAGGATCGTACAGTTTAAATTTCAAGTATTAAGAACCATTAGTTCAGCAGATTCAAAATTGCCCTACTTTACCGATTTCCCCCCAGAATTTTGAAAAAGTACTTCCTTTAGAATGTTATTTCAGCGAGAGGTTCGTTCACTCCAAATTTCAAGTATCTAGGACCATATTTTCAGCATATACAAAATTGCCCTACCTTCCTCTTTTTTCCCCTTTAAAGCGGAATTTTCAAAAAAGTACTTTTTTCAGAATGTTATTTCCGCGAGAGGATCGTGCAGTCCACGCGAGAGGATCGTGCAGTCCTATTTGTTTAGCAGATACAAACCGGAATTTTCAAAAAGTACTTCTTTCAGAAAGTTATTTCCGCGAGAGGATCGTACAGCCCAAATTTCAAGGATCTACGACCATTAGTTCAGCAGACACAAAATTACCCTACTTTCCCCTTTTTCCCCCTTAGAAGCGAAATTTTCAAAATAGAACTTTCTTCACAATGTTATTTCCGCGAAGGATCCCATAGTCAAAATTTTTAAGTTTCTGGGAAAATTAGTCCAGAACATTCAAAGTGTACAAAATTGTCCTATTATCCCCCTTTTTACCACCCTAGAAGCGGGATTGAAAAAAAAACTTTGTTTCGGAATGTTTTTTCCGCGAGAGGATCTTATAGTCCAAACTTTAAGTTTCTAGGACCATTAGGTCAGAGAAATGAAAATGTACCAAATTTCCCAATTTTCCCCCTTTTCCCCTTCTTAGAAGTGCCTTTTTATAAAAGTACTTTCTTGAGAATATTATTTCCGCGAGAGGATCCTATAGTCCAAATTTCAGGTTTCTGGGACCATTAGTTCACAATATAGAAAATGTTCAAAATCGTCCTATTCCCCCCCAAAAAAAAAAATTTTTGAGTGAAAAAAAATTTTGAGTGAAAAAAAATTTGAGTGAAAAAAAATTTGTAAAAAAAAAAAATTGAGTGAAAAAAAATTTTGAGTAAAAAAAAATTTTTGAGTGAAAAAATTTTGAGTAAAAAAAAAATTTTTATTGAAAACAAAATTTTGAGTAAAAAAAAAATTTTGAGTGAAAAAAAATTTGTAAAAAAAAAATTTGTAAAAAAAAAATTTGTAAAAAAAAAAATTTTGAGTCAAAAAAAAAATTTTGAGTGAAAAAATTTTAGTAAAAAATTGTTTTTTCCCCGAGAGGATACTATAGTTCAAATATCTTGTTTCTAGGACCATTAGTTCAAAATTCACCAAATTGCCATATTTTCCCCCTTTTTGTCCCCAAACCGGAATTTTCAAAAAAGTACTTTTTTCAAAATGTTATTTCCGCGAGAGTATCCTTTATTCAAAATTTCAAGATTGTAGGACCATTAGTTCAGAAGATACAAAATGTAAAAACAATTTGTAAAAAAAAAAAATTTTGAGTGAAAAAAAATTTTGAGTGAAAAAAAAATTTGAGTGAAAAAAAATTTTTGAGTGAAAAAAAATTTTGAGTAAAAAAAAATTTTTGAGTGAAAAAAAATTTTGAGTAAAAAAAATTTTGAGTGAAAAAAAAACTTTGAGTAAAAAAAAATTTGAGTGAAAAAAAATTTGTAAAAAAAAAAAATTGTAAAAAAAAAAAAATTTGTAAAAAAAAAATTTTGAGTAAAAAAAAAATTTTGAGTGAAAAAAAATTTTGAGTGAAAAAATTTTAGTAAAAAAATGTTTTTTCCCCCGGATACTATAGTTCAAATATCTAGTTTCTAGGACCATTTGTTCAAAATTCACCAAATTGCCCTATTTTCCCCCTTTTTGTCCCCCTTAAAACCGGAATTTTCAAAAAAGTACTTTTTTCATAATGTTATTTCCGCGAGAGTATCCTATATTCAAAATTTCAAGATTGTAGGACCATTAGTTCAGAAGATACAAAATGTACCAACTTGCCCTATTTTCCCCCTCCCCCCCACCTTAGAAACGGAATTTTCAAAATATTACTTTTTCCAAAATGTTATTTCCGCGAGAGGGTCCTAGACTTAAAATTTCAAGTTTCTGGGACCATTTGTTTAGAATATAAAAAATGTACCAATTTGCCCTATTTTCCCCTTTTCCCCCCCTTGGAGGCGGAATTTTCCAAAAATATTTTTTTCGAAATTTTATTTCCGCGAGAGGATCCTAGAGTTCAAATTTGAAGTTTCTAGGACTATTAGTTCAAAAGATACAAAATCCCCCAAAGGGCCCTATTTTCCCCCTTTTGGCCCCCTTAAAATCGGAATTTCCAAAAATCCCTTCTTAGTGGGTGGTTTTGTCGGGAGCCGAACCTACATTCCAAATTTCAAGTCTCTAGCTTCAGCGGTTTGGGCTGGGCGATGATTATTGCCAATCAGTCAGTCAGTCAGTCAGTCACCACACTCTTTTATATATGGGGCATTCCATGTGAAATCGGACACTTTGAAAAACTTTTTTTTTAGATTTTCCCAATATGTTTACAGTTTTTAGTACCCTTCGAAAACTCCTTCGTGGTAAATTTTCAGATTTTTTTGATGACCCGTTCAAAAGATATCGAATTTTTAAAAATTGGCAGTTTGTTTCTTTACTCAAACGTCTTTTAATCATAACTTCTTCAATAATGGTCCAAATTTAAATTTTTTTTTTCAAAATTTTTGTTTTTTTAAATACTTTCTAAAAAAAAATCCCAAAAAATTCTTAAAAGCGCTCTAGTATGCGATTTTTAAGTTTTAAAATTTAAATCTAATTTTTGAAAATGTTTGTACTCTTTGATATTTTTGAAATTTTTTTGTGTAAAACTTCTATCAATTCCACAAATTTTTTGCCCAGGAAGATCGTGGGATAACGATTATTACTATTTTTTTAAATTTTTTGAAAAAATTTTATTGTAATTTTCCAATCTTAAAATCATTTCTACTGCTCCAATGGTGCGTCATAGAGGGGTCCTTTATAAGACCGACCCCCATTAATTTTTACGTCTTAACATTTCTTTGGAACAAACTAATACCCTATCTCCAATTTCTAAGGGGGCTCCCACACAAAACGACATTTTTTAAAATTTGTTCCAACCGCTCTAACTGCCCAAATAGTGCCCTTAGAGCAACAAAATGTATGACCGTCCCACAATATTTTTTTAGTCCAAACATTTTCTCTGAACACACCTACCCTCTATCTTTAACTGTTAAGGCGGTCCCCATACAATTTTTTTTATTTTTTGTAAATTTGTTTTATTTAATCAGCTTCTACCGGTCCAATGGTGCGTCCGAGAGGGGTCATTAGTGAGACCGACCCCCATTTACTTTTACCCTACAACATTTTTTCAAAACATACCTACGCCCTATCTCCACTCCCTAAGTAGGCTCCCATACAAAATTACATTTTTATAAAATTTGCTCCAACTGTTATTTGTATGGGAGCCTACTTATGGAGTGGAGATAGGGCGTCGGTATGTTTTGAAAAAATGTTGTAGGGTAAAAATAAATTGGGGTCGGTCTTAATAATGACCCCTCTCGGACGCACCATTGGACCGGTAGAAGCTGATTAAATAAAACAAATTTACAAAAAATAAAAAAATTGTATGGGGACCGCCTTAACAGTTAAAGATAGAGGGTAGGTGTGTTCAGAGAAAATGTTTGGACTAAAAAAATATTGTGGGTCGGTCATACATTTTGTTGCTCTAAGGGCACTATTTGTGCAGTTATAGCGGTTGGAACAAATTTTAAAAAATGTCGTATTGTGTGGGAGCACCCTTAGAAATTGGAGATAGGGTATTAGTTTGTTCCAAAGAAATGTTAAGACGTAAAAATTAATGGGGGTCGGTCTTATAAAGGACTCCTCTATGACGCACCATTGGAGCAGTAGAAATGATTTTAAGATTGGAAAATTACAATAAAATTTTTTCAAAAAATTTTAAAAAATAGTAATAATCGTTATCCCACGATCTTCCTGGGCAAAAAATTTGTAGAATTGATAGAAGTTTTACACAAAAAAATTTCAAAAAAATCGAAGAGTACAAACATTTTCAAAAATGAGATTTAAATTATAAAACTTAAAAATAGCATACTAGAGCGCTTTTAAGAATTTTTTGGGATTTTTTTTTAGAAAGTACGTAAAAAAACAAAAATTTTGAAAAAAAAAATTTGAAATTTGGACCATTATTGAAGAAATTATGATTAAAAGAAGTTTGAGTAAAGGAACAAACTACCAATTTTTAAAAATTCGATATCTTTTGAACGGGTCATCAAAAAAATCTGAAAATTTACCACGAAGGAGTTTTCGAAAGGTACTAAAAACTGTAAAAAAATTGGGAAGATCTAAAAAAAAAGTTTTTCAAAGTGTCCGATTTCACATGGAATGCCCCATATATAGATTGCTTAAATTTTTTCGAGTTTTCGTACAATTATATTAAAAAAAAAATCGATTAAAGTTATTCTCATAAAAGTTATATTATTCGAATGTTCCAATAAAATTGTTTATTGAAACGAATAATATTATTATTTTTAACGCATAATTTCATTCGGTATTCGAAGCATTTTATTCGATTGTTGATTTATATCGAATGCATTAATAACTTTATTTTATTATTTCTTTTTAAGTTATTTAAGCAATTTAACTCAATTGACTTATTTTATTTGACAATTTTTAATCCATTTTTTTTTTTTTTGAATCAAATAATTTTACTCGATGAAGGCTGTTATTATAATCGAATCAAATCAATTAATTAATGAACTTTTCGAATAACATCGTTATTCGAACAATTTTCTTCAATCAAATATTAGAGTAGCTTAAGTCATTTGCTTTTATTACATATTTTATATGAAGAAATTATAATTTTGTTTTATTTTTAGATTTTTTTTGATTATTCGAATAATTTTATTCCCTTATTCGGCAGTTCTCTTCGAATAATTGTATTATTTTTAACAAATAAGTTTATTCTTTTCAACATTTAATTTTTTATAATGTACAAAAAGACAAATAATATATGTAAAGAAATGGATCGGAGTTATTCGAATAATCGATTTAAATTGTATTCGAATTATCTTATTCAACTATTTGAATTATTTTATTCGATTAGTCGAAATATTTTATTCTATTATTTGAATAACTATATTCGTGTAATTTATTTCAATTAGTTTTAATCGATTATTCGAAAAATTTTATTCGATTGTTTGACTTTTTCTTTTGATAAATTTTAGCCGATTTTGCGTACAATCGGATACAAATATTTGATTTAAACTTTTCTAAAATCATTTTATAACCGAATAAAATCATTCGAATAATGAATTTTTTTTCAGTTGTTTGAATTGCATTGTTTATTCAGTCGAAGAATTTAACTCCACTAATTTCAGTTGTATAATTAAACAACATTACTCGATTGTTTGAATATCATATTTTATATAATAAATTTTTTATATGATAAATTTTAATCGAATAACTTCTTTCGATTATTTTTTTTCAGTTATTTGAACAATCTAACTCGATAGACTTATTTTATTTGATAATTTTTATTCGATTTTTCGTTTTGTAAAATAACTTTATTCGGTGAAAGCTTTTCTAATAATCGAATCAAATCATTCGAATAATAAACAATTCCAATAACATCGTTATTCGAAGAATTTAATAAAATACAATCAAATATTAGCATAACATTACTCGTTTTTTTAGAACATATTGCAAATGATGAATTTTTATTAATTTTTTATACAACCGACTACAATTATTCTATTAAAACTATTCCAACAACTGTCTTAAATCTTTCATATAATGGATTTATTTTATTCGATTATTTTTTTTTTTGGTTAAGTGAAATAATTTTGATCTTTTTTCTGGATTTTTTTTTTTTTTGATTATTTGAATAATTTTATTCCATTCTTCGAATTATTTTTTGAGCGTTTCTATTCGAATAATTGTATTCTTTTTAACAAGTAAATTTATTATTTTAATTTTATTTATTTTTTTAGAATGTACGAAAGAAAATACAAATAACATAGGTAAAACATTTAATCAAAATTACTCGAATAATCGATTAAAATTCTTTGAATTATTTAATTCTATTATTCGAATTATTTTTTTCGATTATTCGAGTTATTTTATTCGATTATTTTAATTATTTTATTCGATTATCTTAATTATTTTATTTGATTATTCGAATTATTTTTTTCGATTATCCGAATAAGAACATTTGATTAATCGCGTAATTTTTTGTCGATTAATTTTTATCGATTATTTGAAAATTTTTACTCGATTGTTTCCTTTTTTTTTTATAAATATTGGCCGATTTTTCGTATAATCGAATACAAATATTTGATTAAAACTTTTCTAAACTAATTTTCTGACCGACAACTGTCTTAAATCTTTCGTATAATGGATTTATTTTATTCGATTATTTTTTTTTGGTTTAGTGGAGTAATTTTGTTCTTTTTTCCGGATTTTTTTATTTTATTATTCGAATAATTTTATTCCAGTCTTCGAATTACTTTTTGAGCGGTTCTATTCGAATAATTGTATTCTTTTTAACAAGTAAGTTTATTATTTTAATTTTATTTATTTTTTAGAATGTACGAAAGAAAATACAAATAACATGGGTAAAACATTTAATTATTCGAATAATCGATTAAAATTGTTTGAATTATTCATTTCGATTATTCGAATTATTTTTTTCGATTATTTGAATTATTTTATTATTTTATTCAATTATTCTTATTATTTTATTTAATTATTCGAATTATTTTTTAGATTATCCGAATTCGATTAATCGCGTAATTTTTTGTCGATTAATTTTAATCGATTATTTAAAAAAATTTAATCGAAGGTTTGACTTTTTTTTATAAATATTGGCCGATTTTTCGTATAATCGAATACAAATATTTGATTAAAACTTTTCTAAACTAGTTTTCTAAGCGAATAAATGGGATTATTTTATTTAATTTCATCATTTACAATAATTCAATAATTCAAACAATTTTTTTCGACTCATTTCAGTTGAATATTAAAACAACACTATTCAATTGTTTAATAACACATTTTATATAAAAAATTTTACGCGATTTTTTTGTACAAACGAATAAAATTTTCAAAAACCGATAAAAATTATTTAAATTTTTAATTAATATTAAAATTCGAATAATTTATTCGTTTAATTGAATTATGTTGTTTTTTTAATTCGAATAATATCATTCGATTATTCGAAAAATTTTATTAAATTACTCGAATAATCCTTTTTTTATCTAAAAAATAAAAAAAAATTTTAAAAATAATTAAAAATTAGAAAAAAAAAAATCTGCTCAAAAAAATCTGAAATAAAAAAATAAATTCTTGACTTTGCTTTCTTACGTGTTTATTATTGTTATAAAAAAAACTAACAGTAAAAAGAAAAAAAAATATTATTTTTTTCGTCACGGTTTTTATAATTTGCTTGTGTGTTTTTTAACCCCCATAAACAAAACAGTATTTTAGCTCGCTTTGCTCAACAGCTGCGGTGTCCGAGTGGTTAAGGAGATGGACTTGAAATCCATTGGGTTCTACCCGCACAGGTTCGAATCCTGTCCGCAGCGACTAATTTTTTTTTTTACTTTTTTTTTTTTTATTATTATTATTACTATATTTTTTTTAAATTTTGTATATTTGATTTCAAAATCAAAAATTTTTTATTTTTTTATTTGTTTTACGAATATTTCTCCGTCTTAAAGGGGTTTATTCATAATAACTGAAATATAACTAAAGTAGGATTTTTTTTTTGACCGATATTACATGAATATTTGTCAAATGAATCTACAACAAATGTAATATAATTACATATTACGCTAAATCTTTAGGAGTTTGCCCCAGTTTTATTTTTTTTATTAATATTTTTATTGCTTGATTCAAACGTTAGGCATACATAGGAAATTTCCCAAAGTATTTGCAAAATATAATAAATAAAAAATATAAAATTTTCTAAGCAGTTCATGTTTGATATTTTAAAGACTTTGTCGTTTTTAAAAAAATATAATTTAAAATAATTTATAATATATTTATATAAATTATAATTTATAAATAAATAATGTTAATAAATTCATAATATTAACTTAATTTGTAAGAATGATCAAAAAAAAAATTTGAAAAAAAAATTGGAAAAAAAATTTAAAAAAACCGTTTTCACAAAAAAATGGTAAAAGTTTGTTTGATAAAGAAAATTTTTTAAGGATAAAAAAATGTTCAAAATTTGTTTGGTAAAGAATATTAAAAAAAAAAATTTAATCTATCAAGAATCACGACTATATAATTTATGGGTCCCAGAACAAAATTTCGATGACCTACAAACGGAATGAATTCATAATTTAACTTAATTTGTGAAAAAAAATGTTTATTAAGAAAAAACTTTGGTAAATAAGTAAAATTTGACTTTTACAAATACCCTGTATAGTAGAAAAAATATTTGCAAAAATTAAAAAAATGTAAAAAAAAAATTTGGCGAAAAAAAAATCGTGAAAAACAAAAATTTTGTGAAAAAAAAAAAATTTGTGAAAAAAATTAAAAAAAAAATTGTAAAAAATCTTTAGAAGGCACAATTTTCTTCTTCAATCAAAAACACAAATCAACGTAAAAAAAATTGTTTTCAAAAAAAAAATTGTTTGATAAAGAAAATTTGCAAGGACATAAAAATTGTCAAAATTTGTTTGGTAAAGAATATTTAACAAAAAAAAACTGTTAAAAAAATACTTGGGCGACAAAAAAAAATTAAATAAACAAAAAATTTTGTGAAAAAAAAATTTGAGAAAAAAAATTTTGATAAAAAAAAAAATTTTGATAGAAAAAAAATTTTGATAGAAAAAAAATTTTGATAGAAAAAAATTTTGACAAAAAAAATATTGTTAAAAAAAAAAAAAAAAAAAAAATTATGAAAAAAATATTTGTGAAAAAAAAATTTTGTGAAAAACAATTTGAGAAAAAAATTTGTGAAAAAAATAGAGAAAAAAAATTTAATTAAACAAATTCTGACAAAAAAATACTAAAGTAATAGTTTACAAAAAAAAAAAAAGCAAAAATTTTCTTGAAAAATTGATAAAGAAAATTTGAAAAGATCTTTTCTGGTCAAATTGGTTCGGTAAAGAAAATTAAAAAAAAAAAAAAATACTCGATCAAAATCACGAATATATAATTTATGGGTCCCAAAACAATATTTCAACGCGTCACAAACGGAATGAATTCACAATTTTAACTTAATTTGTGAGAAAAATGTTTATGAAGAAAAAAATTTAGTAAAAAAGTGAAATTCCACTTTTAGAAAAAATATTAATACCTTCTACAATAGAAAAATATTTGCAGTAATTAAAAAAAATTTTGGAGATAAAAAGTTAAAAAAAAAAAAATTGTGAAAAAAAATTGAGAAAAAAAATTTTGATTGAAAAAAAAAATTCTGACAAAAAAAATTTGTAAAAAAAATACAAAAAAATAGTTTTCACAAAAAAAAAAGTGAAAATTTAATAAAGGAAATTTGTAAGGAAATCTGTACTTACAGAAAAAATCAAATAAAATGGTCAAAATTTGTTTGGTAAAGAAAATTTTCAAAAATTAAAATCAATCAAGAATCACGAATATATAATTTATGGGTCCCAAAAAAATATTTTGATGAGTTGTGAATTCATAATTTTAACTTAATTTGTGAGAAAAATTAAATTTTTTAAAAAGGGAAATTCAACCTTTAAAAAAAATATTAATATCTTCTACAATGGAAAAAATATTTGCAAAAATTAAAAAAAAAAAAAAAATGTTAAAAAAATTAATTAAAACAAAATTCTGTGAAAAAAAAAATTTGGCGAAAAAAAAAATGTGAAAAAAATTTGAGAAAAATACAATTTTCAAAAAATTAAAATCGATCAAGAATCACGAATATATAATGTATGGGTCCTAAAACAATATTTCGATGATTTGCAAGCGCAATGAATTAATAATTTGTAAGAAAAATGTTTATAACAAAATAAATTTGGAAAAAAAGTGAAATTTGACTTTTACATAAAATAGTAATACCCTCCGTCCGGCTGTCTGTAGATAACAAAATGCAGTCCAAAATAAAACAGCTAGACTCCTGAAGTTTGGCACAAATATGTCTAATATTCATAGGCAGGTTAAGTTCGCGAATGGGCAAAATTGGCCCAGGGGGAAAAAAGTTCCCCCTTGAAGAACTGAACCAACCTCTGAAAAATACACTTTTTTACAAGTTTTTTTGTATTTTTGTTAAATAAATGAAACATTTGGCATATTTATCGCGATGGGTAGGTGCTCTCAATGTCCCCCACAGACCCCATCACCCCCACCCAATTTTTTTTTTTTTAATTTTTTATACATTTTGGAGGGTATAAAAGATTCGGCACAGCCGAATTTAACACTATCACTTGTTTTTTATCAATTTTTTTTTTCATCACTTTTTGTTTTCATCAAATTTTTTTTTTCATCAAAAAAAATTTTTTTTTTTCATCAATTTTTTTTTCATTAATTTTTTTATCATCAAATTTTTTTTTATCAAAATTTTTTTTCATAAATTTTTTTTAATCATATTTTTTTCATCAGTTTTTTTCATCAAATTTTTTATTATCAATTTTTTCTCACCAAAATTTTTTTTTCATATTTTTTTTCATCAATTTTATTTACATCAAAAAATTTTTCTTTTCATCAAAAAAAATCATCAAAAATTTTTTTCATCAAATTTTTTTTCACCAAAAATTTTTGGTTCATTTAATTTTTTTTTAACATAATTTTATTTTTCGTAAAAAAAAAAATTAACCAAAACTACTTTTTCAGTCTAAGCGCATAAAAATTTTCCATTTGTTTATCAAATGTACATAAAACAAGTAAGAGTGTTATATTTTTTGGTGCCGACTCTTTTATACTCTCCAAAATGTAAAAACACTTTTTTGCACTTATTTTTGCACTCACTTACGAAATGTACAGCTCTTTTGGGTTTTTAATGGGGTCCTCGACTGATATTTCAATTCGTTTTGCATGAAATAGCAAAGTAATATAACATTATTTTTTCCCAAACCTTCCGCAAAACATTATCATGATTTAATGTTTTGGGCAAGAGTACAAAATTCGCAGGCATTTTTTTTTTTATTGTTGGAAACATATTGGAAATCAAAAAAATATGAATTTCTTCATAATTTTGTCATAAGTTTACATTATAAATAAAAAATTTATAATATTTTTTATCAAAATCGAAAAAATGTTTGATTGAAAAAATTTCACTGTGCTACAGTGAAAAAATACTTCTGATGTGACATAGTATAAGTAGGTTGTTGGTCTTGTCGAGTAGATCACAAAAATGCCCATTAAAGTTGCCAGACACCCTCAAATTTTAGAGTTATTGTCAAAAAACGCTTTTTTGGGACTTTTCTCACTAAACCTTTTGTAATTCAGAAAATTTTCAACCGATTTTAAATTTTTTAACTGTTTTTGATAGAAGAAGGATGGGGCTTTCCATGTGTGTGAATTGGTCTATACATATAAGAAAGATATTTATTGATTTTTTCTATAAAATCTAATTTTTTGGTCATTTTTTGAAAATTTTTCGAGTTTATCGATTTTTTTCTGCTATAGTTCGTTTAACAACCTTTATATTTATAAACGTATTTTTAAAGAAAATTTGATTCTGAATACGATAAGCTTTATCCTGAAGAAATCGGATAACAATTGACAGAGTTGTGATAATTTTTCTAAAAAAGAAAATTTAGATTTTGCAGGAAATCGTCGTTCAGATATCCCAGGCAAAAAAAAAAATTATCATGAGAGGTCTTGTACAATATTTATAAAGGTTTTTGGCGCTCTGAATCAGAATCTGGCCTTTAAATTGTTCTATCTCGTCAGGTTTTTGAGATATTTAACATAAACTGATATATAAAAAACTTAATAAGATAGCGCAATTTGAAGGTCAAATTCGAATTCAGGAGGGCAAAAACCTTTAAAATAATGATACGCGACCGCTTAGTATGTTCGTTTATTTTTTTATTTTTTTTTTGCCTGGGTTATCCGAACGGCAATTTCAAGCAAAATCTTAATTTTCTTTTTTAGAAAAATTATCACAACTCTGTCAATTGTTATTCGATTTTTTCGAAATAAAACTCATCGTATTCACAATTAAATTTTCTTTAAGAATAGGTTTATAAATATAAATGCTGTTGAACGAACTATAACAGAAAAAAATCGATAAACTCAAAAATTTTTCAAAAAATAACAAAAAATTAGATATTGTTGACAAAATCAATACATATCTTTCTTATATGTATGAACCAATTCACACATATAAAAAGCCCTATCCTTCTTCTATCCAAAACAGTTGAAAAATTGAAAATCGGTTAAAAAATGTTTAAGTTATACGTGGTTTAGTGAGAAAAGTCCCAAAAAATCGTTTTTTGACAATAACTTTAAAATTTGAGGGTGTCTGGCAAGTTTGATGGGCATTTTTGTGATCTTTTCGACGAGACCTACAACCTTAACTACCTCATTTTAAAAGTATATGTGATTTTGTGTTTTTTGTAGCACAGTGTTTTCAATCAATCACCTACAATTTGATGATTGGTATAACAATTTTCTTATATGGAGGAATTTCATTAAAAAAATTGATTGAGTCCGCGTTTTTGTTGATTGAAATTCATTTCAAATTCATTCTGTGTAGGCAAAATGTATTAGAATCTGAAAAGAATCACAGATTCAGTGTAATCTTTCCTAAAAAAAATATCTCGGAAACTGAGATTTTGATAAATGTCTTAGAATATAAGACTTTTTTAATGGGAAAGCCGAGAACTTTTCTGTAGAAAAAATTCTTAAATTCCAGAAAAAAATCTTAGTCTTTTTAGATAGGAAAAAATTTCTCAGAATAAGTACGCAAGTTTTTTATAGAAAAAATTTTCTAGGAAAAATGACTCAGGATCTAAGACTTTTTTTATAGAAAAAATACCTCAGCATCTGAGACTTTAAGGAAATATATAAGACAGAATCTAGGAACATGTCTTAGATTCTGAGATTTTTTTTCTATTAATTTGGTGATTGGTTTAACAATTTTCTTTATCGGAAAAGTTTTAATCGAAAAATTCTTTGAAAATACGTTTTTCGTGATTGAAATTCGTTTTTAATTCTTTCTGTGTGGAGGGAATAAAAAGTACTCATATTTTTGCTTTTCTTTACAAACCAATACATATTAATTTATAATCCTTTTGGGAAATACAACGAAACAAAAGACCACCCAAAACTCATCTGCCTAAACAAACTTTTTTTTATCAAAAATCTAAAAAAAAATGTGTATAATCAATACCTTCCTATAACTCATACTTCATACTCTACACACATGCAAAACGTAATGCGCACAACAAACTTTTCATAAGGATATTTTTTTTTTTGCATTTATCAACGTTTGCATTAAACACTGGATGGACGACGGACGCACTGACCCAGGCAGGCACCTACAATGGTCGTAGCAGAACCAAAGGTAAACTCATCAAACAAACCAATATGCATATTGACATTAGAAAGAGATGGAAATATGCAATAAAGGAATCGCAATAACAAACAAACAAAATAAAAACCAAAAGGAAGAAGATCCTTTTGTAGGCTTTTTATTCCCTGAATACAAAATGTGCTCAAACATACACACCGCACTTTTTGTGTACAAGCACACACACACACACGTACACACACAATTTTATACACATGATGTGTTTTTAAAACTGAACCTCCTTTCTCACACTGAGGGTCATGCTTCGCTCCAACACTCTATAATACAAGGATGCATGTGCATACAATATGTTGTTGACCGTACGACCGACCCAACCAACCAACCATTCATACAAACGTATCATTCCTTACATAAAAAATACATTGAAAGAAAACATTTCATTGCACAGAAAGAATCGAAAATGAATTTCAATCATCTAAAAAAAACGCGGTTTCAATTAATTATACCCTACACCAGCGGTTACCAACCTATGGTACGCGTACCACTAGGGGGTACGCGAAACTGTCCACGGGGGGTACGCATAATTTTAGTAATTTGGACATTCGTTTTAGATTAACTTTTCAATGCTGGTTCCGCATCTGGCTTCCAAAGTTTTCCATAACGTCAGGTTTTTAAAAAAGTTGAGTTCAAAGTGCACAAAAAACGTATTTTTGTGCAATTTAGGGAGCATTATTTGCGATATTTTGAGATCTGACCACTAGTTTTCAATTAACCCAATGGTTCCCAACCTTTTTTACACCACGCCCCACTTTTAAGTTAATAAAATTGCCTTGTCCCCCCTACAATAAAGAAAAATTTGTTAATTTTTCTAATTTTTGTTTCTAATAAAAAATTGCTACTGGTTTAGCAAAGTTTTTGTAAAATAAGCATTTAAACTAAGTTTTAGTAAAAATGTTAAGCAATTAACAAAATTTTTATAGTTAATTTTGCTAAAAAAAATAGTTTTTGTAGTTAATTTGACTAAAAAAATCTTGAAAATTTGCTCGTTGCCCCCTGGTACCTTCAAATTGCCGCCCAGTGGGGCGAGAATTAAAGGTTGGGAACCATTGGATTAACCTTTTGATGCTGATTCCGAATATGGTTCCCAAATTTTTATATGATGTCAGGTTTTTGAGAAAATGTATGTCAGAATTCCCAAAAAATGTGTTTTTGGACATTTTTGAGACGGGTTGTGATAGAGTGGAAATTTTGGTACCATTTTGTTAAGCTCAAAATGACCTTTCATTGTATATACGAGGGGTTTTCATTCGAAAAGTCACGGAATTGTTGATCTGCCCTTGTATTAAAAAAAAAAAAACATTTAACAAAATTAAAAAAACATTATATTTCCGCCCTCTGTGATGTGTTTTTAGAACTTTTTTAAAGAGTTCAAAAATCGTCCGTTGTTTAAAATTTTGGTGTAAAAACGACTAGTGAAATCAGATTTGAAATATTTTCAGCTGTTTTTGCTCTGCAGAAAAATCTGCTCAAAATGCGTGTTTTCAGATGCATTGAGCCACCAATTTTTCTAAAACACCACCATTGTTTTGATCTCCCCTAAATCCGTCAAAAAAATGATAATACCCGCAAAAATTTCAAAAGTTTTTTTTAACGAAAACAAAAAAATCGTTACGGGGTACGCGGCAGACAAAATTTAAAATTAGGGTTACGCGAGTCAAAAAGGTTGGTAACCGCTGCCCTACACCATTCTGTGGTACAGGGTATAATGAGTTTGTGCTGATGTTTGTAACTACCCGAAATATTGGTCCTAGACCTACCTTCAAGTATACCGATCGACTCAGAATTAATTTTTCAGTCGATTTAGCGATGTCCGTCCGTCCGTCTGTCCGTCCGTCCGTCTGTCTGTCTGTCCGTCCTTCTGTCCATCTATCGGTTTAAGCACGACACAGGTCGCAATTTTCAATCAATTGACTTGAAATTTGAAACTTAAGCAAGGACGAAGCCTATTGAAATTGGAAAAAATCGGTCCATGTTAACTCCTAGCCCCCATAAAAACGCCCCCTTTGGATTCGGCTTAAATGACTCTAATAATCGTATTATAATAGATATCGCTCTGAAACTTAGCAGGTAATCAAATTTTGCACGAATCATCATTCCAAATTTCAAAGAAATCAGGTCAGTCCTTCTGGTAGTCCCCATACAAACCACCCTCCCGATATTTACACAATTCCCTCAAAATTCATAAGAATGGAAATATTTGATAAAAATTTTATTTTTATGTGTTAAACGTGAACTTTAGTAACCTAATCAAATCGCATTATAATTGGACCATTTTTTGACTTAGTCCCCCCATAAAAAAATTTCAAGTCTCTGGGGCCGGATGGAATTACTGCACTGGTGCTGAAACAGTGCTCTTCGACGCTCGCTCGCGCATTGGCTAAACTTTTAGCTTTTCCTACCGTGGAGGGATCTTCCCCTCTTGCTGGAAGGTGGCCAATGTTCAGCCCATCCCTAAAAAGGGTGAGGCCACAAACCCTGACAATTACCGCCCAATTGCAATTTGCTCTGCACTCGCGAAGGTTATGGAGAGCATGGTTAATTTCCATCTTGTGAACTATCTAGAGTCCAACTCACTTCTACGGGAGACCTGTTAGCGTTCCTTACGGAGCGTTGGAGTCGATCCATACACCAATTTGATGAGAGTAAAGTGGTGGCTCTGGATATTTCCAAGGCATTTGATCGTGTCTGGCATGACGCACTCGTATCAAAACTTATTGCATTTGGTGTCGCTGATGATTTCTCTCGATTTATATCGAGTTTTCTCAGGAACCGCACTATAAGTGTTTTTTTGGATGGGGTTTCATCCAACGAGTTTCAGCTTAATTCAGGGGTACCACAAGGTTCCGTTCTTCTTCTACCCTTTTCCTAATTTTTCTAAACGACCTTCTTAGTCAAACTTTCAATCCTATATACTCTTGTGCAGATGACAGCAATATTTGTCATTCATTTTCTTTTGATCATAGGCCTAGCCTTGTAGAGGTTCAGGCCATGAAACAGAATATGAATGACACACTTAATCATGACCTTTCTACAATCTCCGAGTGGGGTCTGGCGAATAGGGTCGATTTTAATGCTCGCAAGACCCAATGTTGTATGTTGACCTACAGACGATCTGTGGAATCAACGTCATCTGTATGCATGGTGGTATAAATATTGAGGAATCAGACACTCGTGATGTTCTGGGCATGAAAATACAATGTGATGTTCGCTGGAATTAACATGTTTTTCAAGTGTCGAAAGAAGCATTCAAGTGCCTTGGTTTCTTAAAACGGTGCAAAAATTACTTCACTCCGTCTGACCTCCTTACTATTTATACCGCCTATATCCGGCCGAAGTTGGAATACAACTCCCATATTTGGGCAGGGGCTTCAAAGTCTGTTTTGAAGTTCTTGGACCGGGTGCAAAGGAGTGCGTTGAAGCTCATCAATGACAGTAGGGTATCCAACTCTATTGATTCATTGGAGCATAGTCGGAACGTGGGTTGTGCGTCATTGTTCTACCGATATTACCATGGTAAGTGCTCTGCTGAGATAACTGAACTTATCCCCGAGACTCGGGTGTACGTTCGCAATACTCGTCAATCCAGTAGATCACATCCGTTTGTTGTCGATAGTCCAATGAATCGCACAACGCATTACAGAGAGAATTCGTTTCTCAGTCGAACTAGTTGTATGTGGAATTCACTCCCCGCAGAAATCTTCCCAGTCAACTACGATTTGGAAAAGTTTAAACTAAACGTCCATAAACACTACTCCCTCTTTCCTCCTTCTCATAACCTATTTTCCTAATACCAACACAATGCACTGCATTATTAGGGGGCATAACCTGAGTGTTGGCTCAAAGTACAGAAAAAAAAAAAAATTCCACTAAAATTTGATCTGTGTGTGTTTTCTTCTTCTTCTTCTTCTTTGTCTTCACCCTTTTGCCTTTTAAAGCGTAGGGGGGCCTGCAATAAACTTCCTCCAATCTGTTCGATTTTTCGCTATTCTCTTCATTTCATTTAGAGATTTTCCTCTTTTTGTTCCAGCTTCTTTTATGCAATCTTCATATGATACTCTCGGTCTTCCTATGGGTCTTCTTCCTTCTGGCTTAGCTTCCAGGAATTGCTTTGGTATCCTTCGTGCTGGCATACGTACAACGTGTCCGAACCATTTGAGTTGTTTGGATTCTATTTTGTCAAGTATTGATACATGGTTTAATTCTTCTCGTATGCGTTCATTTCGTACTCTGTCTCTACGTGTTTTGCCAACAATTCTTCGTAAGCATTTCATTTCCACTGCATTTATACGACTGAGGTCCGAAGTACGTGCTGGCCAACTCTCGCATCCATAAGTGAGAATAGGTTCTACCACTGTTTTATATAGCTGTAGTTTCGTTTTACGAGCTACTTCCCGTTTGCCAAATAAAGTTTGACTAAGTTGATAGTATGCGTTTGTGGCTTTACTCACACGATTATTAACTTCTTGTTGAATTTTCCCACACTGGTGTATTACAGTACCTAGATATTCGAAACATTGAACTTGCTCTAAAGGGGTCCCATCGCATGTAATATTAATTTGTGAGATTTGTTCTTCTGTTCTTGCAACCTGCATCACTTTAGTTTTTGATGTGTTTACCGACATACCTTTTGACTTAAAAGTTTGTGTCCATACTAGAGATGGGCGCGTGAGTGAATTTTGACTCACGCACGCTCACGCTCACGAAATAAAAATATTGCTCACGCACGATCACGCACGAAATTATTTTTTCTGCTCACGTTCACGCACGCTCACGTGAGTAACTAAAATTTTTCTCACGCTCACGAAATAATCACGCTCACGGAGACTAACGAAATTAAAATTAACAAATTTTCTTTTTACTTTTTTCGATTTCTTGCACAAAAAGTATTGATTTTCCTTAAAACAATAATAAAAATTTATTTAAATCACAATTTAGTATAAATTTCCCTCTAAAATCAATATAATGACGATTTCTTTTACTTGTTTTCTGTTTCAAACAGCACAAAACAATCACGCAAACTCACGAAACAAAAATTACTCACGCACGCTCACGCACGAAATTATTTTTTCCAATCACGCGCACTCACGATCACGTGAGTAAAAATAAATTTCACTCACGATCACGCGTGATTCACGCGTGAATCACGTGAATCACGAAAAATTCGTGTCACGCGCGCATCTCTAGTCCATACCGTAATAGCTTGTTGTAGTTTTTCTGGTGTGTCTGCTATTAAAATGATGTCGTCGGCATACACCAATGATTGGCAGTATATACTTTGCATATTGTAGTTTCCTATCTTAGATTTTGATGTTAGATTTTTTGCCATTTTTGTAATTTCATCCATAAATACAACGAACAGTAGGGGACTTAACGAGTCTCCCTGTTTAACCCCTTTCTGAATTGAGAATCTGCTTGAAATTTCTCCTTCTAACCGCACAACTCCTTCTACGTTCTGATACATTGATTTTATGACATTTATCAATTTCTTGTTAACTTGTCTTTGATGTAAGATTTTCCATATTTCTTCTCTTGGCACTTTGTCAAAAGCGGATTTTAGGTCTATAAAGGCCAGGTTAACAGTTTTACCTCTTGATATAAACTTGTCACATGCTGCTCTGATAGAAAAAATCCAATCTTGAGTCTGCCTTTGTGGTCTAAACGCTGCCTGTTCTTCTTCCAGCGTCAGTTCTATATGGTTTCTTAGTTTTGATTCTAGGATACTTGAATATAGTTTATTAACAATGGATGACAAACATACTGCCCGATAGTTTTCACATCTCGACGAATCTCCTTTCTTATATAATGGAACAATTATATTCTTTTCCCAGTCGGAAGGAATACATTCCATTTGCCAAGCTGTTTGGAATAGATCGGTTAAAATCGTCACCATCGTAGTTCCCCCTTCTTTTATATATTCTGGTGTTATTTGGTCCCAACCTGCTGCCTTGCCATATTTTAGCTTTTTAATTGCATCTTTCACTTCATTTTCGTCTATTTGTAATATTTCTTCATTAGCTGAGTATTCATCGTTTTGATTTTCTTGATATTCTACTCTATCGAATTTTTTGGAATAGTGCTCTCTCCACACTTCTAAAACATCTTTTTTGTTAGTTTCTAATTTACCATTACTATTTCTAATACTTTTTATATGTTTTCCGAACTTTCCCCTTACAGTTTTGATGGTGTTCCAAAATGCTTTTTGGTTATTTTTAAAGTTTTCTTCTATTTGATTTCCAAAATCTTGCCATGACTGCTTCTTTGCTTCTCTTACCATTCTCTTTACTTCATTACGCTGGACAACATATTCAGCTCGTGATTCTGTTGTTTTGTTTTTCAAAAAGTTTTTCCACTTCTCCTTCTTTTCTTTGACTGCAGCTTTTACTGTATCGTCCCACCATCTCGTTCTTTTTCCAGTTTTGGTTATTTTCGTTTTACCGCATACAGTTTCAGCTACATTTAAAATAGTTTCTTTCACAAGTTTCCATTTTTCCTCTAAGTTTGCTTGTAGTGGTTCGTAATTACTTACAAACTGGTTTTGGATTTCATTCTTGTATCTTTCTTTGATTTCAGGTTCTCGAAGCTTTTCTACTTTAATTCTATCAAACAGTTTCTTTTTCTGCATTTTCTTTTTCACAAATCTCGTTTCAGCAATCAGCAAGCGGTGGTCGGTGCTCAGTTCCGCACCTGTTATTACCTTTATGTCTCTGAAGCTTCTTCTTAGTTCCTTCGGGAATATAAAGTAGTCGATGGCGCTTTTTACATCTCGACCTTCTCCAACAAAAGTTATTTTGTGGATTTCTTTGTGTTTAAATAGAGTATTTCCCAGCAGAAGTCTATTTTGTATACAGAAATCAATGAGTCTACGCCCATTGTTGTTAAGTACGTTTTCTGCTGCATATCGTCCTAGCGCTCCCTGTCCTGTTGCAACTTCATTTCCCACTCTAGCATTTAGATCACCCATTATAATTGTTTGTTGTTGGTTGATTTCAGCTTTTTCAAGCTCACGTTGTAGTTCATTATAAAACATTTCTTTTTCTTCGTTTGATGAATCATCGGTTGGAGCATATGTTTGTATGACGCATATTTTCCGTTCTAGTTCTAGTGACATAACTATGATTCTGGAGTTAACGGGGTACCAGTTCGTTACAAATCTGTTCAGGTTTTCTGAAACGATTATTCCAACACCTTCTTTTGCTCTTTTTCCAAATTCTACTCCTGAGTATCTAAGTACAAAACCATCATTCAATTGCTTTTCGCCGGCACCTTTCTTTTTAACTTCAGATATTCCTAGCATTGCTAATTTGTATTTCTTCATCTCATCAACTATTTCTTCTTCTTTTCCGTTTAATGTTTTTATATTCCAAGTTCCAAATCGTAGTTCCTTATTCTTGCGTAGTCGTCTCCAGTTTGATCGGTTGTTTATTATGCCCATATTGTACGTTTGAATCAGTTGGTTCCCATGATGTGGGGGATTAGCCCAACGCCAGGGGCTTGTAGGGTTTAACCTTTTCAGCATCAATGCTACTGCTGGATTATCTGTTGGCGTTTACTCGCTTAGCCTTTACGGCTCCCGCCGTTATCCACAAGGCAGTGGAGTGGTTGGTTCATCCGCCTTAGATATTTGTTATTTACTTCTTCGCCGTTGACTTCCCACGTTGTGGATTGTTCTTAGCTTCGGTGCTCCCCTTCGACCTTACCGGCAAGGGTGGCCCTACCAGTAGCTACGCTACCGCCGGCATCGCTCTCCGGGTCCTTGCACTTACTGAGCGTCCTCATGTGTGTTTTCTACACTTAATAAAGATCTAACAAAAGACAGATCCAATCGGTCCATGTTTGGACTTGGGACTCATTTGCCGGAAAACACTGGTGTAGGGTATCATATGATCGGTCTTGACCGACTATAACTTTCTTACTTGTTTTTTTTTATGAATTTAAGAAAAAAATAGTTACATGATTTTTAAATAATTTTCAAACACAACTATATATTTCTGAAATACTGATTAAATGGTGTAATTTAGATATTTTATGGTTTAGTATATTTTTGTTTTTTGAGAACCGGTACCAGGATCAGAACCGGGAATACCGGTATTCCCGGGAATATATATATATAAAGAAGCGGAAAACCGGTAATACCGGTATTCCCGGGAATACCGAGAACGGGGAAATGGGGGGCACTAGTTCTAAGACATTTTGTGAATGTCCGTCAGTCCGTTTAAAACACACTGCATTCCAAACGAATAGTGCTACCCTCATAAAGTTTATTACGAATTTGTCTTACGATCATAGGCTGGAAAAAGTTTTCCATTTGAGAAACTAAAATAACTCCAGAAAAACGTGATTTTTTCTCAGTCCTGCACTTGGACCCAGGAAGTTATAAAATGTTTTTTTAGGCCGCCCCCTTTTGTGGGCGTGGATATAAAATAACAACTTACACAATGATAGAATTTTATTAATTAAGTGAAAATTTTTTGAACACATGTCGAGAGGGGGAAGGTGTCCCGAGCATACTCCCAAAAAACGTCCCTGAAAAAATGTTTTTTTTTTTTAATGTTGTACTTAATCAAAATATTTTTTTCAGTGTACGTATACGTACGTGAAAAATACGAATAGTTTGTATTCATATGCACACATGAAGGCAGCAAAGTTCAAAATGAATTCGACAGCATAATACAAAAAAAAATATAATGAAACTACAAGGACTATAGTCCTTTTTTTCCAATATATGAAAGAGATAGTAATATTTGTCCGGTCAGTCTAGAGTCTATTGCATCTACTACTACAACCTTCCACTCACCATTATGGACACTTGGTGTTCCATGTGTTAATTAATAAAACAAAAAATAGGGAAAGGAAAGTTTTTTTTCGTATGTTCATGCAGGTGGGAGAATGTATTCAACAAAAAATATACCCAGGAGTTGTTAGGGTTGGTAGATAGAATATGTTATTGCGTATCTATGGAACTCTTATAACATGGTGTAGTCGTTAGTATAAATCCTTTTTTTTGTGTTTGTGAAAAATTGATGAAAACTTAAAACCAAATCAATGAATGGTAGAAACATTAAGAGGATTCCAAATGTCATTAGCATTTAGCAATACATAAAATACTGATTTTTTTTCATATCATATGTTTTATATTTTTTTTTTCGTCTAATGAAATTATTATATGGTGTATTTAAATAAAGTTTTTACAACTTATGGTACAGTCAAAATTTAAAAATTATTGAAAAAACATATTTATTGAAACTTAACTGAAGCAATAATAGATTAAAAACCATCGTGCTTTTCACAGACAGACAGACGGACAGACGGACGGACATTCACAAAATATTTTAGAATTGATTACTGATCAATAATATATTTAATGGGGTCCAAGGGCGATATTTCAGAATGATAAAGAGTGATGAAATGATCTCTAAAATTTCGACCTAAAAAAACATTTTAAATTCGAAAAATATTAATTCCCAATTCTTGGAAAAATCCCACAAAATTCAAAAAAGATCAACTGAAATTCGAAAAAATTAATTGAAATTCAACAAGTAAAAAATTTAAATTCGGCCTTGCCGAATGTAATGATACCCTCCACAATTTCTAAAAGTTTATTGCAAAAACTTTATTTAAAAGGAAATTACTTTTGAAAAAAAAAAATTTAAAAAAAAATTTCCGCGAAAAAAAAATTTGGCAAAAAAAAATCCGCAATTTTTTTCTTTTTTTGTCAAAAAATATGTTCGTACTTGTTTAAATGCCATTTAGTATTCAATTATGTTCACATAAGTCAACCAGCAGCCGAATTAAAGCATTTTGTATTTTTAGGTTATGTTGAATGTACTAAAATTTTTGAGGTGTCCTTACATTTTCGTTCATAACTTTTGAACCGCTGAACCGATATCGCTCAAATGCAATACCAAACTTCTCGGGAGAACTTCCAATAAATATGTTAAGTTTCAGTCATCTCCGTGTAATGTTTTGGCCGTGATCACCATTTCCACAGACAGACGGACAGACGGACATCGCTAGAATGTCTTAAAATCGATCGGGGATAGTAATATATACCCTTCGAAAACTCCTTCGTGGTAAATTTTCAGATTTTTTTGATGACCCGTTCAAAAGATATCGAATTTTTAAAAATTGGTAGTTTGTTCCTTTACTCAAACTTCTTTTACTCATAACTTCTTCAATAATGGTCCAAATTTCAAATTTTTTTTTAAAAAATTTTGTTTTTTTGCGTACTTTAAAAAAAAAAATCTTAAAAATTTCTTAAAAACGCTCTAGTATGCGATTTTCAAGTTTTTAAACTTAAATCTCATTTTTGAAAATGTTTGTACTCTTCGATTTTTTTGAAATTTTTTTGTGTAAAACTTCTATCGATTCTACAAATTTTTTGCCCAGGAGGATCGTGGGATAACGATTGTTACTATTTTTTAAAATTTTTTGAAAAAAATTTATTGCAATTTTTCAATCTTAAAATCATTTCTACTGCTCCAATGGTGCGTCATAGAGGGGTCCTTTATAAGACCGACCCCCATTAATTTTTACGTCTTAACATTTCTTTGGAACAAACTAATACCCTATCTCCAATTTCTAAGGGGGCTCCCACACAAAACGACATTTTTTTAAAATTTGCTCCAACCGCTCTAACTGCCCTAATAGTGCCCTTAGAGCAACAAAATGTATGACCGACCCACAATATTTTTTTAGTCCAAACATTTTCTCTGAACCCACCTACCCTCTATCTCTAATTGTTAAGGCGGTCCCCATACAATTTTTTTATTTTTTGTAAATTTGTTTTATTTAATCAGCTTCTACCGGTCCAATGGTGCGTCCGAGAGGGGTCATTATTGAGACCGACCCCCATTTATTTTTACCCCCAAACGTTTTTGTAAAACATACCTACGCCATATCTCCACTCGGTAAGTAGGCTTCCATTCAAAATTACATTTTTATAAAATTTGCTCCAACTGTTTTTTGTATGGGAGCCTACTTAGGGAGTGGAGATAGGTAGATAGATTGTTTTACAAAAATGTTGAAGGATAAAAATAAATGGGGGTCGGTCTCACTAATGACCCCTCTCGGACGCACCACTGGACCGGTAGAAGCTGATTAAATAAAACAAATTTACAAAAAATAAAAAAAATTGTATGGGGACCGCCTTAACAATTAGAGATAGAGGGAAAGTGTGTTCAGAGAAAATGTTTGGACTAAAAAAATATTGTGGGTCGGTCATACATTTTGTTGCTCTAAGGGCACTATTAGGGTAGTTAGAGCGGTTGGAGCAAATTTAAAAAAATTTCGTTTTGTGTGGGAGCCCCTTTAGAAATTGGAGATAGTTTATTAGTTTGTTCCAAAGAAATTTTAAGACGTAAAAATTATTGGGGGTCGGTCTTATAAATGACCCCTCTATGACGCACCATTGGAGCAGTAGAAATGATTTTAAGATTGAAAAATTGCAATAAATTTTTTTCAAAAAATTTTAAAAAATAGTAACAATCGTTATCCCACGATCCTCCTGTGCAAAAAATTTATAGAATCGATAGAAGTTTTACACAAAAAAATTTCAAAAAAATCGAAGAGTACAAACATTTTCAAAAATGAGATTTAAATTTAAAAACTTAAAAATCGCATACTAGAACGCTTTTAAGAATTTTTTGGGATTTTTTTTTTTAAAGTACGCAAAAAAACAAAATTTTTGAAAAAAAAATTTGAAATTTGGACCATTATTGAAGAAGTTATGAGTAAAAGAAGTTTGAGTAAAGGAACAGGTCATCAAAAAAATCTGAAAATTTACCACGAAGGAGTTTTCGAAGGGTACTAAAAACTGTAAACAAATTGGGAAAATCTAAAAAAAAAAAATTTCAAAGTGTCCGATTTGACATGGAATGCCCCATATATACTTTATGGGATCCCAGACCGATATTTCGACGAGTTACAAACGAAATGACAAACTTATATATTCCCTCTATCACTAGAGTGGAGGGTATAAAAATGATTAATTGAAAAATCAATTATAAACCGAAAAAATCATTCAAACTACGAAACAAGTAAAAACTTTAATTCGACCTTGCCGAAAATATAACACCGTCCGACAGCCAATATTAAACATGAACCGGGTGATTTATGTCTGAAAGTAGATATCAAATGGAGTAAAACTGCATTTACAGTTTTTCATTTCGTGATCCTGTTTCCTTTTAAAAGGACTTCAAAGTTTTAAAGGATACATTTTGTAAAATATTTTTGAAATATTTGTACTTGTCCAAGGATGACACTGGTCATGGAAAATCAGAGAGCAGGATCTCCCCTAATTTTTCCATATTTTTATTTTGCCAGATCTGGATAAAATGATGTGAATAAAGTCATTCGAAAACTTTATCAAAATATTTTGATAAAAATTTTGAATGATATTAAAAAACATTTTAAATTCGAAAAATATTAATTCCCAAGACTTGGAAAAATCCCTCAAATTCAAAAAAGATCAACTGAAATTCGAAAAAATTAATTGAAATTCAAAAATGATTACCCGGGTAAAAATTAAATATATATGATCATATATGAAGATATATGGATCATATATGGATTTATATAACCATATATTATCATATATGCCTCCATATATGTTCATATATGATCTGATCCGTAAATTGGCCCTATATGAGGTCATATCGGGCCAATTTTCGGATCAGATCATATATGAACATATATGGAGGCATATATGATAATATATGGTTATATAAATCCATATATGATCCATATATCTTCATATATGATCATATATATTTCATTTTTACCCGGGTAATTAAAAAATCAATTATAAACCGAAAAAATCATTTAAAATTCGAAACAAGTAAAAACTTTTAAAATTTTTGGTTAAAAAAAATCGCATCTCCCCGACGGGGAATTGAACCCCGGTCTCCCGCGTGACAGGCGGGGATACTGACCACTATACTATCGAGGATGTTGAAGTGATGTAGAAAAATTAAAAACATAATACTAATGCGGTAACATAAATATATAAAATTTTTTATCTAACAATTTTATTACGCAAAATATAAAATTTTTGGCAAACAATTTTCTAAAATTTAAAAATTTGTTGTTGTTTTTAAAACAAACTATAAGTATCAATTTTTATGTTTTATGCAACGTCCTCGATAGTATAGTGGTCAGTATCCCCGCCTGTCACGCGGGAGACCGGGGTTCAATTCCCCGTCGGGGAGATCAATTTTTTTTTTAATTTTTTTTTTTTCTTTGATGCCATTAGCGATTTTTATTTATTTTTAGTAATTATCTCAGATGTATGGTGGAATATGGAAAATTAAAAAAAATAAATAAATGTTGAAGAAAAAAAATAATGGAGAAAAAAATGTGAAAATGTAAATTAAAAAAAAAAAAAAAAATCGATAGTGAAAAACTCATACATATTGATTGAAAAATCAAATTGATAAAAAATATTTCGATGAAAACAAATAAATATTCACCAGATGTTTTTTTTTATTGCAGCAAAATCGGTCTAGTGGTTCAAAAGTTATAAGCAAATTCCTGTGAATAAAGATGAGCGAGTGAGTGAATTTTGACTCACACTCTCTCACGCTCAGGCAAACAATAATCGAATCACTCACTAATCACTCAAGCTCACTCACTATTCACGTGAGCAATAAAAAAATTACTCACACTCACGCGTGAAAATGAAACAAAAAACAAAAAAAAAATGGGCAAATCAAAAAATCAATTCACGCAAACTCACGCAAAAAAATAAATGACTCACTCACTAATGACTCACTCAAATTTTTTTCAACCCACGCACACTCACAATCACGTGATCGAAATGAAAATCACGCACACGTGATTCAAGTGCATCACGCAAATCACGTAACCAGCGCCCATCTGTACCCGTAAATTCCAGATTGGTTTCACCTTAAAGTGTTGAAGACCTGTTAAACAAGTTTTAAAGGCATTGGTAACTTGACAATGTTTTTAAAACTTATTCCAATGCTTTTAAAAGATGTTGTTGTTAGAGTTCCTTTGTCGTGCATGTTAGTTGTTAGACAAGTAAATATTTGTTATTTTTATACCCTACACCACTCTGTGCTACAGGGTATAATGAGTTTGTGCTGATGTTTGTAACTATCCGAAATATTGGTCGTCGACCCACCTTTAAGTATACCTATCGACTCAGAATCACTTTCTGAGACGATTTAGCTATGTCGGTCTGCCCGTCCGTCTGTACATGTAAAAGTTGTGAGCACGATACAGGACGCAATTATCAATCGATTTGCATGAAATTTAAAATCTGAACTTGCTTTGTCCCCAGGACGAAGCCTATATAAATTGGAAAAAATCGGTCCATATTTTGACCTAGCCCCCATACAAACGTCCCTTTATAATTTGGCCCAAATGACTCTAATAAACGTATTGTAATAGGTATCCTTTCGAAATAGGTATATAACAGGTAAACGTATTTTGTATTGACAAATTATCATTCTCAATTTTAAAGGAATCGGATTAGTTCTTCTTGTAGCCTCCATACAAATCACCCTCCCGACACTGACTTATATGACAGGTGTCAAAAAAGTATTTTTTTAACCATATGGTTAATGTTTTCAAATTATTCTACGAATTAAGTTAGAAAGAGAAAACTGATATAACGCGCCATAAGAAAAATGGATGCCAGATCGGTTTTTGTTGTCTCACTCACTCCTAAGTCGTAGAAAGGGTTGCCATGTTAGCGTAAAACGGACTAAAACCCGCTGTGTTTTCTCCTAAAATCGCTTAGTTTTTCCCCATTTTTCTTGTAAAACTCTACTGTCGAGTCTGTATTTAGTCTGTGCTCCCGATATTCACATAATTCCCTCAAGATTCATAAAAATGGAAAATATTTAAATAAAATTTTGTTTGTAGGTATTTAACGTGTACTTGGTAAGCTAATCAAATCTGAATATAATTGGACCATTTTTGTACTTTAGTCTCCATATAAAAATTTCGCCCGATATTCGTTAAATCGTAAAATGGCAACACAATTTAGGCGATTCCACCTAAATTTGGTTGTTGTGTGATTTCTACACTTATTAAAGATCTTACAAATGATAAATCAAATCGGTCCACGTTTGGACTTGGAACCCATTTTCCGGAAAACACTGGTGTAGGGTATCATATTGTCGGCCTTGACCGAATATAATTTTCTTACTTGTTTTTTTGTTTTAATATTGACCCTAAAATGTACTTTTCCCGATCCCGACGATATTTTAATTCGAAAAAATTTTAAATTTCCTGCACCCTGGTATACATATAGATACACAGAAAAAAAACAAATATATATTTGAGTAAATTTTTAATACTATTGAGTAAAAAATTACTCAATTTTGCACCAGTAAACGATTTAATAGTATTGAGTAAAATTTTAATAAAAATTTATTAAAGGTTTAAAAAAAATTTCAGTAAATTTTTAATTGGCACAATTAAAAATTTACTCAAAATTTATATATTTATTTTTTTAAAAGTTTAAAAAGGTTTTAAATTTAAAAAAAAAAAAATCTTGTTTTTTCAAACTTTACCAAACATATTTATGTCTCAAAAACATAGGAAATTTTTATAAAGACGATTACAAACTCTCATATACATACACAAAAAAACTATAAACTAAACGAGAATTCAAAAAACTATGAGAGTTTAAAAAAAAATAAAAAAATATATTAAATTTTTATTAAATTATTTACTTAAATTGTTTTTAAAATTTTTAAGTAAATTTTTAATTGCGTCAATTAAAAAACTACTCAATTTTTGTTTTTAAATTTAAACAAGTGATTACTCAAATATGTTTCCTCCATATTTTTTTCTGTGTACGGCCAAGTCGAATTTAAATTTCATGCTACAAGAAGTTCAAAGTCCTGCATTTGGACCCGGAGAATTAGAAAATGTAGTTTTTTCGGTCCGTCCCCCTTTTATGGGCGTAAATAAAAAAAATAAATATGATAAACTTGCATTTCTTTAGTGCAAAAAGCATAAGAATGAATTTTTAAACACATGTTCGAGAGGAAATTCCCCCCCCCCCCCCCCCCCCCCCCCCTCAAAAAAAAATATAAAACGCCCCTGCATTTTTTTTTTTGCATGTTGGAGGGTATAAAAGATTCGGTACAGCCGATTTTAACACTCTTACTTGTTGTCTATCATATTATTTCGCAAGGGTTACCAATATGATTTGGAATTGCAGACACAAATGAAGGAATTTGAATTTTCTGTTTCGGAGACGTGCCTAACGGCGAAATATTTTGTCAGTAATTTTATTAGTATAGATCGAGCTCGGGTTCTAATTATATTTTTTATAAGGGTTCAAGTTGAAAAAATGCAGAAGAAAAATTAATTTTCTAACAATTATAGACATTTCTGGTATTCCCATACCGCACAGTGTTGCGTCTTCATGTAAAGAGTGGCCAAAAATAGAAGGAGTTAAGTTGGAGCGTTAAACTTTGGAACACTTGTTAAGATCGATAAGATCAAGAAAAATTTAGAATTTGGTCAATATCCGCCCAAGGATTCGTATCCTTCCCATATATCCTGAAATTAAAATACGGCATAAAACGAAAACTAACGCTTTAATCTTCATGTTATTTATTGTAGTTATTGCCTATAATGCCATTAATTATTCTAAAAAAATTTGTCCAATTTGGAGCAAGGATACGCCTAGCTCAAAAATGTCCTTTTTAAAATAACGTTCAGAAAAAGGGTACAAATTTAAGTTATTTCATGAAATTTTGAAAATCCAACTGTTATAATATGCTCAATGTATTTGCCAAAATTTGTGCAAATCGGAACAAGGATACGCCCTCCTCAAAAATGTCCTTTTTTAAAAAAGTCAAGAAAAAGTTCAAATTCAAATTCCTTCATGAATTTTTGCATCCGCAACACTTAGAATATACCTAAACTCTTAATCAAATGAATAAATAGAAGCAAGGATGTAATACATATATTAAAAATGTCCTTAAAAAATTAAAAAAAAAATTTTAAAAATCCTTCGTACTTCATGAAATTCTGTTCTGATAATGTTGAAAATACCTTTTTTTAGTATAATTGAAGCAAGGATTATCCTTAACCTATCCTTAGGATATTCTTAGCACATAAATATCCCTTTTTAAAGACTTGAGAAAATTCAGGGAAATCCTTTGACCTTAAAACTATCAATAATTCACAACATTTTTGGACGTAGTATATACAATACGTTGAATATTGGTTTTAAGTTTAAGCAAGGATATGCCTATCTCAAAAAGATTGTTATAAAATAAGCAAGTAAAAATATAGTACAACGTACTTCCTCAACAAAATCTTTCTAAATAAAAGTCTGCATCTGTTAATGTACAACTGGTGTCTAGCCAAGCATCTAATTTGTGTCAGACCGGGATGACAAATAATGGTTCTTGGACCAATTTAAATAAAATTTAAAACTTAACCGACCAATTGATTTTGCATTCCGATTTATTATATGTGTTCCATAACTATTTTTCGCAATACATTTCAAATTCTCAAGGACAACTGCTGCATCTTGGTGTTTTCGTTAAAAAAAAAATCCAAATTTATATTCGGGTTCCCACAAAAAAAAATTGATTAAAAAAAAAAGTGGAAAAACGTGGACGAGTTCTTTTGTTATTTGTAATCTATATACTTAGACCAATATTTTCTGGAAAGAACTAAGCGCGCCAATGAGGGCCACAAAAATGGCTGACTATCAAATATGAAATTTGCAAAATAAATTAGTATTTTCTTTGGAACTCACTTTATAACAGCGTTACTTGCCATATGATTAACTTATGTCGACCAAAATAGCAATATCATACAAGCAACATATATAACTTAAAACTTCATTACCAATAAGGTCGAATTTTAAATGCAATATAATTATTTAACCGTTACAAGTACATGTGGATTTCAAAGATTTTAAAACCAAAATATGATATATTTCAAAAAGTTCAACTTTAGAGACATGTAACTTAAAAACTATTAAAGATATCTATAAACTGTTTTGGATTTGTTTTATTTATGATGTTTTCTTAAAATAAAATTCAAATAACCTTAAGTTTTAAGACATTTAGTTTGACCATTTATGGCCAAGGTCACAACACTGTGTACCGGTTTCAAACACTCCAGTTAGTGTTGTCATCAGTAGGATTTAAAATGTCGGTTTGTCTTGTTAATGGAAATTGTTTTCTACATTTTTTAAATAAGTTTATGCTGATGTTTGTTACTACGTACGATCACTTTTGTGAGTCGAAATTTCAATTTAAGTCCCTTGATTCACACAGAAAAAAATAAAAAAAGTATTTGAGTAATACTATTAAGTAAAAAAATAAATAATACTATTGAGTAAAAAATTAATCAATTTTGCACCAGTAAACGATTTAGTAGTATTGAGTAAATTTTTAACAAAAATTTATTAAACGTTTAGAAAAAAATTTAAGTAAATTTTTAATTGACACAATTAAAAATTAAGTAAATTTTTAATTGACACAATTAAAAATTTACTCAAATTTATCTATTTTTTTTTTTTGTTAAAGTTTAAAAAAGTTTTAAATTTTTTTACAAAAAAAACAAAACAAAAATCTTGTTTTTTCAAACTTTACCAAACATATTTATGTCTCAAAAACATAGGAAAATTTTATAAAGACGATTACAAACTTTCATATACATACCCAAACAACTATAAACTAAACGAGAATTCAAAAAACTATGAGAAACAAACAACTATAAACTAAACGAGAATTCAAAAAACTATGAGAGTTTAAAAAAAATAAACAAAACTATTAAATTTTTATTAAATTATTTACTTAAATTGTTTTTAAAATTTTTAAGTAAATTTTTAATTGCGTCAATTAAAATATCACACAATTTTTGTTTATAAATTTAAACAAGTGATTACTCAAATTTGTTTCCTCCATATTTTTTTCTGTGCAAATTGTTGATAAAACCAATGTGGTTTAAAGACCTACATAAATCCAAATTACTGATTGAACCAACATTTCCTTGAAATCCGCTAACTTCCCCCCGCGATTCCCGAAAAGTGGCCCGACGGATATCCGCCATATTCGACATTTTTCTTCTCCAATGTGTTTTTAGTGAATTCAGAAAGGAAAAATATATGGGGCATTCCATGTGAAATCGGACACTTTGAAAAACTTTTTTTTTAGATTTTCCCAATTTGTTTACAGTTTTTAGTACCCTTCGAAAACTCCTTCGTGGTAAATTTTCAGATTTTTTGGATGACCCGTTCAAAAGATATCGAATTTTTAAAAATTGGTAGTTTGTTCCTTTACTCAAACTTCTTTTAATCATAACTTCTTCAATAATGGTCCAAATTTCAATTTTTTTTTTTTCAAAATTTTTGTTTTTTTACGTACTTTCTAAAAAAAAAATCCCAAAAAATTCTTAAAAGCGCTCTAGTATGCGATTTTTAAGTTTTAAAATTTAAATCCCATTTTTGAAAATGTTTGTACTCTTCGATTTTTTTGAAATTTTTTTGTGTAAAACTTCTATCAATTCTACAAATTTTTTGCCCAGGAAGATCGTGGGATAACGATTATTACTATTTTTTAAAATTTTTTGAAAAAATTTTATTGTAATTTTTCAATCTTAAAATCATTTCTACTGCTCCAATGGTGCGTCATAGAGGGGTCCTTTATAAGACCGACCCCCATTAATTTTTACGTCTTAACATTTCTTTGGAACAAACGAATACCCTATCTCCAATTTCTAAGGGGGCTCCCACACAAAACGACATTTTTTAAAATTTGTTCCAACCGCTCTAACTGCCCTAATAGTGCCCTTAGAGCAACAAAATGTATGACCGACCCACAATATTTTTTTATTCCAAACATTTTCTCTGAACACACCTACCCTCTATCTTTAACTGTTAAAGCGGTCCCCATACAATTTTTTTTATTTTTTGTAAATTTGTTTTATTTAATCAGCTTCTACCGGTCCAATGGTGCGTCCGAGATGGGTCATTACTGAGACCGACCCCCATTTATTTTTATCCTACAACATTTTTTTCAAACATACCTACGCCCTATCTCCACTCCCTAAGTAGGCTCCCATACAAATAACAGTTGGGGCAAATTTTATAAAAATGTAATTTTGTATGGGAGCCTACTTAGGGAGTGGAGATAGGGCGTAGGTATGTTTTGAAAAAATGTTGTAGGGTAAATATAAATGGGGGTCGGTCTCACTAATGACCCCTCTCGGACGCACCATTGGACCGGTAGAAGCTGATTAATTAAAAAAAAATTACAAAAAATAAAAAAAAATGTATGGGGACCGCCTTAACAGTTAAAGATAGAGGGTAGGTGTGTTCAGAGAAAATGTTTGGGATAAAAAAATATTGTGGGTCGGTCATACATTTTGTTGCTCTAAGGGCACTATTAGGGCAGTTAGAGCGGTTGGAACAAATTTAAAAAAATGCCGTTTTGTGTGGGAGCCCCCTTAGAAATTGGAGATAGGGTATTATTTTGTTCCAAAGAAATGTTAAGACGTAAAAATTAATGGGGGTCGGTCTTATAAAGGACCCCTCTATGACGCACCATTGGAGCAGTAGAAATGATTTTAAGATTGGAAAATTACAATAAAATTTTTTCAAAAAATTTTAAAAAATAGTAATAATCGTTATCCCACGATCTTCCTGGGCAAAAAATTTGTAGAACTGATAGAAGTTTTACACAAAAAATTTAAAAAAAAATCGAAGAGTACAAACATTTTCAAAAATGAGATTTAAATAAACTTAAAAATCGCATACTAGAGCGCTTTTAAGAATTTTTTGGGATTTTTTTTTAGAAAGTACGTAAAAAAACAAAAATTTTGAAAAAAAAAAATTTGAAATTTGAACCATTATTGAAGAAGTTATGAGTAAAAGAAGTTTGAGTAAAGGAACCAACTACCAATTTTTAAAAATTCGATATCTTTTGAACGGGTCATCAAAAAATCTGAAAATTTACCACGAAGGAGTTTTCGAAGGGTACTATAAACTGTAAACAAATTGGGAAAATCTAAAAAAAAGTTTTTCAAAGTGTCCGATTTCACATGGAATGCCCCATATATTTTAAATTTTTTTTTAATAAAATTTTCAAATTTTGAAAAAATGTTAGAGTCCGACCGAAACCAGTTTTCGAGGCCGAGCCGAAACCGAACCGAAACCGAAGCTTAAAAAAAATTACCGCCTGGCATGAATAAAATTATTAAAAAGTTGTTAAAGATAAATATACAGCATATAATGCTTTTAAACCATAGGAATGGTTGTATTTTTGAAAAAAAAATGTTTTTTAAAAAACTTACAAAAAAATTGTATATTTCGTTTGAAATTCAGCGACTTTTTTACATATTTTTTAAAATACCAAAAAGTTTCGGTTTCGGCTAATATTCGGCCAAAATTTTGCCGAATACAGAATAGAGGCCTAAACCCCAAAATGTGTTTTTAAAACGCCCCAAAATCATGACATTTTTTTTGGTATCAAGTTTGAACGGGTTAATGATACCGTAAAATCTTTAAATTTCATATTTAAGTATTTACGATCAAATATTATACAAAAATAATTTTTTAATTATTTTAATAAAAAAACTTTTAATTTTTTTTTTTTTGTGAGTCGGTTTTTCGAAAAATTGCAATTTTGAGGCTCAAAGTGGAGACAGAAGATAAACTCCGATCGGAGTGATATTTTGCATGTGAGTTACCCTTAGGGGACCTAATCTTTTGGCGGGTATTAGAAATTGATCAGAGAGAAAAGCCCAAAAACCAGCCACCCTAGTATACCACCATACTAGGGTTTCTATTCGGAAAAAATTTCCCGGGAATTCCCGGGAAATATTTTTCTTAAAATCCCGGGATTTTTTCTTCGGGAAATTTCGGGAATTCGTCGCTAATTTTTTAATAAAAATATATTTTATTTATACATTTTTAACACAATCTTAAATGATTTAATAAAAATGACATTAAAACTTTGAAAGAATTAAAATTTTTAAAGAAAAACTAGTGAGGATATGCTTCAGCTTGTATATTATTTAGGCCTAATAATTATTTTTCTTTAATCGATTGCGTGACAAAATACGGAATCAAACTAAATTTCACTTCAAATGTTGGTTGCAAATAGGCAAAAGTTTTCTTAATCTAAAATTCCAATGATTTCATCTTTACGAAATTTAGTATTTCATATTCAGAACAAAACAAAAATATCGATATTTTAAAAAATATATAACAAACCTGGTTTTCAGCTTAAAATTTCGTATATGAAGTAAAAGTCTTTGCCAGCCCTCTCCCGTTCGTATTTGTCTGCCTGGGTACCCAAGATCTTCTAGTGACTAACGATCACTTTGTGAGTCGAATTATCAATAATTTTGACTGAAGGACAGTCAATTGATTCAAGGACATCTATACACTAAAAATAATAACTCTGCGAAATTATAGAAAAACTCTGCTAATTTAACAGAGTACACCATACTTTTCCATCTAACAAAATTTCTTGGTAATTTTACTAAAAAACTCTGTAAAATGATTTTGACAGAAAAAAACTGTTAATTTACAGAGTTTATAGTAAAATATTGGTTAAATATGAAAGCTTTTTGACAAAGAAAACTCTGTAATTTTACTTTAAAACTCTGTAAAATGATTTGGACAAAAAAAAACTGTTAATTTACAGACTTTCTAGTAAAATATTGGTTAAATAAAGCACCATTTAGCAAAGAAAACTATATAAATTTACATATATTTGTAAAATGCATTTGATGCAAATAAAAAATACAGAAAAAACTCTGTACATATACAGAGATAAGTTAAATGCAAGTTATTTTGTAAAATTTTTATAAGATTTCTGAAAAAAAAATTTTGATAACCTTTTTTGCTACTTTTTTAACTTTTTTTCAAAAAAAAGATATACAGATAAAATTTTTATGTTTGGTAACAAAAACAAAAACTACTCAAAACAGAAAACTTTTTCGGTTATAAAAAACTCTGTTATTTATCTGTAAAATTAAGATTACCAAGTTAAAAGTTAAAAGTAATATAACAGAGGAAACTTTGTTTTTTTTGTCAACACAAAATACAAAGTATTTTCTTTAAATCTGTATTTTGACAGAAAACTCTGTCAAATATCTGTTGAATTGAAATTAAAGTCATTTGATTTATTATTTTGAGAGTAGAAATTGTTTAATATTTGTCTGATTTTTCAGTGTAGCCACGTTAAAGTTATTTAAACCTATTAATATACCGATCCAAGGATTGTACTTATTCCTTGGACCGGTCACAGATCCAATTTCGTTCCCTGAAGGATTGTTATAAAATCCCGACTTATACCTAAACCATATTAGTACTGCAACATTATAAATGTTGTCTATAAATTTAAAAACTAAACAAAAAAAATACAAACAAACAAACAAAAGAAAGAAAACTTGAAATAAAAATGCTCATACTCTTAGAAAATCATAAATATTCGTTACTATAAATGATATTATACGTTTTTAAGGACTTTTTTGTGTTACGAACAAAAAAAAAATAAAACAGAGCAAAGAAAGAAAGAAAAACGTTAACAAGCTTAAAGCCTCATTTATGCCGTTTTGACCAGTATCCAGTATGAATAAACCCCAATCCAACCAACTATCAACCCACAACATCATCATACTTTCGAACAAAAAAAAATACTACATGCCACATATGAAATGTACAAAGAGAAAAAAAAATTGAAAAATAAAAACTTAAATTTTAGACTAACGATGGTTCCAAAAGTAAAAAAAAAATCCTACAAAAAAAACTCTGGAAAAAAAAATTCGAAATGAATATTTGGAAATACAAACAGAAACAGATGAAAATATATACAACAACTACTTTTTTTGTATATAAAATTACGAGTGGGCTTATAAACTCATACATTTACACACACAGACAGAATGCAGGACATTCGTAAACACACACATTCATAGACATTTACTCACAAATATACACACACACACACTCATGTCTATAATCCTTTACGCAAGCTTACTTAACAACAACAAACAACAACAAACAACAACGTTAACAAAATTTCCTTTTTAAATAAAAACAACAACTGCAACACAAAAATCCTTACAACAACAAAAACAATCACACACTAACACCAGGAAAGATTTTGTGAAAAATTGAAAAATATATCGAAAAGAAAAATTGCCTTGTACTTCCATGATGATATTTTATTTATTATTTTATTTTTTTATTTTTAGTGTGTTTGTGCCTCATTTATACTTACACACACATATACACACACATAAGCACTCACACATCCTTATATATCCTGCACAATAACAAAATAAAAATCTTAAATGTTTTACACAAAACAAATCCAATGATAATGTTACAAAAGTACTAATTTTGGTACATTTGGATCAAACAAAATATTTTAACTACACAATTTAGAGACTATAAATTTTAAACCATAGCACACAGGGCCAGCCAGATCGATTTCCGGCCAAAAGTCCTTATATTTAATTTCTCAAAAAATATCTATACCAATTTGTTGGACATATATAGGAGCTGGTTTCCTGAACTTATCTTTATGATCCAACTACACCATTTCCTTTGACAGGTCTTCAAAGTTAAAAAATTTGAAAAAAAATTATAAGTGGAGATACTTTTTTTTTTTTTTACACATTTCTGTTGCTCATGATCAACTTTTGATTGGCAGGGTTCACCCTTATATATTAGCCTTTGTAACGAAAATAATATGGAAAAATATAACTCATTTTCCTGGCAGCAATTCGCGTTTTTGTGAAAATAACTATGATTTTTTAGATATTTACTTCGCGCCGAAAAAATCCTCAGCGAACCTCAGTTCGATACAATCAGTCTATATTTTTATACCCTACACCACACTGTGGTACAGGGTATAATGAGTTTGTGCTGATGTTAGCAACCACCCGAAATATTGGTCCTAGACCAACTTTTAAGTATACCGATCGACTAATGTCGTCACTAATCATCATTCCGAATTTTAAAGAAATCGGACCAGTTCTTCTTGTAGCCCCCATACAAACCACCTTCCCGATTTTCACATAAGTCTCTCAAATTTCATGAAAATAGAAAATATTTAATTAAAATTTTGTTTGTGTATGTTAAACGCCTACTTAAATAACCTTATAAATCCGATGACTGACCAGTTTTGGACGAAATGAAAATTTCGCCCGATATTCAGTTAAAGCGGTTTATTGTCAACAAATAGAAGCCCATTTCACTCAAATTTGATTTGTGAGTGTTTTTTACACTTATTAAAGATTTGACAAAATATATATCTAATAGGTCCAAAGGACCCATTTTTCGGGGCCAATTTTCGGAAAACTCTGGTGTAGGGTATTATATGGTCGGTCTTGACCGACTATAATTTTCTTACTTGTTTTAGTTATTTTAATAAAAAAACTTAAATTTTTTATACCCTACACCACACTGTGGTACAGGGTATAATGAGTTTATGCTGATGTTTGTAACTACCCGAAATATTGGTCCTAGACCCACTCAGAATCACTTTTTGAGTCGATTTAGCGATGTCCGTCCGTCCGTCCATGTAAAAGGTGTAAACACGATACAGGTCGTAATTTTATATCAATTGACTTGAAATTTGAGACTTAAGCCTCTCTTGGTACAAGGACGAAGCCTATTGAAATTGGAAAAAATCGCTGCATATTTAGACCTAGACAAATGTCTTCTGTAGTTTTGGATAAAATGACTCTATCATAATTTGGCAGGTTAACATGTTTTGTCTTCACAAATCACCATTTCGAATTTTATAGAAATCGGACCAGTTCTTCTTGTAGTCCCCATACAAACCACCTTCCCGATTTTCACATATATCTCTCAAATTTCATGAAAATAGAAAATACTTAATTACAATTTTTTTTGTGTGTGTTAAACGTGTTCTTTAACAACCTTATCAAATCTGATTACCATCGGACCATTTTTGGACTTAGGCCCATGTGAAAATTTCGCTCGATATTCACTTAAAGCGGTTTATTGGAAACAAATCAAAGCCTATTTCACACAACTTTGGTATGTTAGTGTTTTATACACTTATTAAAGATTTGACAAAATATAGATCTAATAGGTCCATGTTTGAACTTCGGACCCATTTTCCGGGAAACTCTGGTGTAGGGTATTATATGGTCGGATCTTACCGACTATAATTTTCTTACTTGTTTTATTTTTTTTTAAAAGTCCTTTTTTGCAAAAACCCCAATTTTGAGGCTCAAAGTGGAGACAGAAGATAAACCCCGATCGGAGTAGGCTTGCCAGATCGAAAATGGCAAAAAGCTTGACATTTAGACAAAAAAGCTTGATTTTTCTTGACATCTAGAAAAAAAGCTTGATTTTTCTTGACATT
>CAWUER010000255.1:0-30423 GCA_963921195.1 Pegoplata infirma
AATGTTTTTGTTCCTTTTTAAGAACTTTTTGGCTTTTTCCCACTATGTTTAATGTAAATTTGTCCTGTTATTAATCCTTAATTTATTCAAGTGGTTGTCAATAATATATGTAAATCTAGTTCTTGCTATTTCTTGTTCTTCTTTTTCCTCTATTGTTTGTATAAAAGTCCTCTCCATCTGTTATGAACTTTAACATAGGGAATTCTTTTATTGTTCGTTCACGTTGTCGATTATTTATTAAATATTATTATACTTACTTGTGATTTTTATTGTTCTTAAATTTAATTTAAAGTTACTCCCTGATGATGTTCCTCGATGAGGATCGAAATATTGGAAGTTAATAAAGAAGATTTATTAACAAAACACTGGCCTTGAGCTCGATTATTTATTTACTTAATTACAATTTGAAAGGTCGAATAATTACAACTACAATTAACTTAAACGGAGAGCACGCCGTAATAACAGCAAAATGGTTTACAATAAATTAAAGAAGAACAATAACATCAAGACAAATATAAATAAGTATAAAACAACGAGGGACAAGCACCTTAAGTTAAAAGCTTCCATAACTTTTTTAGTACGTTGCAGAAATACAGGTATAGTTCCATCTTTTCTCTTAAACTCTACAAAGAACATATACAGCATTTTCGATACCGAAATTAATACAAAATCTACTACACGACAAAACCCTTCTCAAAGTACATACAGAACTTCCATAATAAACTAATAAACCTACTACTTAAACAAAAACACGAACTTTTAAAACATAATGTAAAGGAAGAGGATAATATTAAATTAGCTATTGAGAAACAGTTGACAGAAGAAGAAGCTGTTGAACTATGGACCAGCCGAAGACCATTTTAACAAAATCTATCAATGAAAAACTAAAAAAGAACCATAGGGAAAAATTTGAGAAACTTAAAGAAGCACAAAAAAGAGAATTAGAAATTAAATTTAATAAGAAATGGTTTAGTAATTTAACCAAAACTGATATTCCAGAGGATATACAGTGGATACTTTCACTAGGACAGAAACATGCACTTCCAGTAACAAAGAAAGAATTCCCTATGTTAAAGTTCATAACAGATGGAGAGGACTTTATACAAACAATAGAGGAAAAAGAAGAACAAGAAATAGCAAGAACTAGATTTACATATATTATTGACAACCACTTGAATAAATTAAGGATTAATAACAGGGACAAATTTACATTAAACATAGTGGAAAAAGCCAAAAAGTTCTTAAAAAGGAACAAAAACATTTTAATTTTAAATGCCGATAAAGGAAATGTTACTGTAGCCATGGAAAAAGAGGAATATAACATGAGGATGAAAAATATTATCGGTGACATGATGACGTATCAAAGGATAAAAACAGATCCAACGAGTGGACTTCAGAAAACTAACAATGATTTTGTTGATGTAATGTTTAGTAGAAACATAATATCTGAATATGAAAAGAAGAAGCTAAAAACAGAAGTGGCTACAGCACCGAGGATATACGGCCTCCCGAAAATACATAAAGATGACTACCCGTTAAGACCTATATGTTCCTCCATCAATTCTCCAGCAAGTGAATTGTCTAAGTATATAACTGTGATATTAAGGAAGATTACCGAAAAATCTGAATATAATGTTAAGGACTCTGTGCAATTTAGGAATAAGATTAAAGACTTGACTTTACATGACGATGAAAGATTAGTTTCGTTTGATGTTGTCTCGTTATTTCCTAGTATACCTGTCGACTTAGCATTAGTAATCATAGAAGAAAAATGGGAGGATATCACCAAGCACACTCGAATGGAGAAGGGATTATTTCTACGCATTGTGAAGTTTTGTATAAAAGACAACCGTTATTTTAAATATGACGGCAAAATATTTTCACAAAAAAGGGGTCTTCCAATGGGTTCCCCAGCATCCCCGATAGTTGCGGACATCGTAATGGAAAAATTATTGGAGACTGTGATGAATAACTTAACGACAAAGCCAAAAATCTTGACGAAGTATGTAGATGACATCTTTAGTATAGTTCGGGAAAGTGCAATAGAGGAGATATTGACTAATTTAAATAATTTTCATAATAGGATTAAGTTTACGGTGGAAAGAGAGTGCAATTCTCAAATATCTTACCTTGACACCACCGTAATTAGAGATGGTAATATGTTAAAAATTGATTGGTATCAAAAACCGACGTCATCAGGCAGAATAATAAATTTCTTTTCTAAGCACCCGAAAAGAATAATAATTAACACCGCGAATAATTTAATTAAGAGAGTATTAAACCTAAGCGACTTGGAATTCCATAAAAATAATAAATTTAAAATAAAAAATATACTACTTGACAACAACTTTCCGACAAAACTGTCAAACAAACTTATTAATGACTACGAAAACAAAAAGGAAAATAATTCAAAAATCATTTGTGAACCCAAACTATATAAATCACTCACTTACGTACCTGAAATTTCGGAAAGATTCGAGAAATCAAAGCTATTTAATTCTGACAAATTTCAAATGGCACACAAAACTGACAATAATTTATCCCGAATATTTAGTAAAACTAAAGATAAAATAGATATAATGGACAAATGTAATGTAATATACAAAATACCCTGTAGTGGTAAAATAGATAACCCTTGTGACATGGTCTATGTAGGAACTACAAAAAACAAATTAAAAACAAGGATTGCTGGACATAAATCAGATCAGAAACGTAAGCTTGATAAATTTACCCCAAAAACGGCACTAGTTAACCACTGTGTTAAAAATCATCACACACCAGACTTCAATAATGTAAGTGTGTTACAATCTGAGCAAAATTATAAACGACGATATATGATGGAGATGTTGAATATTATAAAAATACCAACAAAAAACCGAATGAACTTTAAGAGCGACATAGAGAGTTCTTGTTCAAGCAGCTACATACATTTGACGAACAAGGGGAACAACAGAATAAAATAAGTATTTTTAAGCCAGTGCAATATTTAATGACGAAGAAGGAGGATCAACAACTTTAAGTTTTTTGCGTTAAAAATCTAATTGTGAGTTTGTGTGACGTAAATTATAAAAAATATTGTTGTCTTACTGTTATTAATATTGTTGTTGTTGTTTATTTATACAAATATTTTTACACTTAAATGTTTTATTGTTCGTTCACGTTGTCGATTATTTATTAAATATTATTATACTTACTTGTGATTTTTATTGTTCTTAAATTTAATTTAAAGTTACTCCCTGATGATGTTCCTCGATGAGGATCGAAATATTGGAAGTTAATAAAGAAGATTTATTAAACAAAACACTGGCCTTGAGCTCGATTATTTATTTACTTAATTACAATTTGAAAGGTCGAATAATTACAACTACAATTAACTTAAACGGAGAGCACGCCGTAATAACAGCAAAATGGTTTACAATAAATTAAAGAAGAACAATAACATCAAGACAAATATAAATAAGTATAAAACAACGAGGGACAAGCACCTTAAGTTAAAAGCTTCCATAACTTTTTTAGTACGTTGCAGAAATACAGGTATAGTTCCATCTTTTCTCTTAAACTCTACAAAGAACATATACAGCATTTTCGATACCGAAATTAATACAAAATCTACTACACGACAAACCCTCTCAAAGTACATACAGAACTTCCATAATAAACTAATAAACCTACTACTTAAACAAAAACACGAACTTTTAAAACATAATGTAAAGGAAGAGGATAATATTAAATTAGCTATTGAGAAACAGTTGACAGAAGAAGAAGCTGTTGAACTATGGACCAGCGAAGACATTTTAACAAAATCTATCAATGAAAAACTAAAAAAGAACCATAGGGAAAAATTTGAGAAACTTAAAGAAGCACAAAAAAGAGAATTAGAAATTAAATTTAATAAGAAATGGTTTAGTAATTTAACCAAAACTGATATTCCAGAGGATATACAGTGGATACTTTCACTAGGACAGAAACATGCACTTCCAGTAACAAAGAAAGAATTCCCTATGTTAAAGTTCATAACAGATGGAGAGGACTTTATACAAACAATAGAGGAAAAAGAAGAACAAGAAATAGCAAGAACTAGATTTACATATATTATTGACAACCACTTGAATAAATTAAGGATTAATAACAGGGACAAATTTACATTAAACATAGTGGAAAAAGCCAAAAAGTTCTTAAAAAGGAACAAAAACATTTTAATTTTAAATGCCGATAAAGGAAATGTTACTGTAGCCATGGAAAAAGAGGAATATAACATGAGGATGAAAAATATTATCGGTGACATGATGACGTATCAAAGGATAAAAACAGATCCAACGAGTGGACTTCAGAAAACTAACAATGATTTTGTTGATGTAATGTTTAGTAGAAACATAATATCTGAATATGAAAAGAAGAAGCTAAAAACAGAAGTGGCTACAGCACCGAGGATATACGGCCTCCCGAAAATACATAAAGATGACTACCCGTTAAGACCTATATGTTCCTCCATCAATTCTCCAGCAAGTGAATTGTCTAAGTATATAACTGTGATATTAAGGAAGATTACCGAAAAATCTGAATATAATGTTAAGGACTCTGTGCAATTTAGGAATAAGATTAAAGACTTGACTTTACATGACGATGAAAGATTAGTTTCGTTTGATGTTGTCTCGTTATTTCCTAGTATACCTGTCGACTTAGCATTAGTAATCATAGAAGAAAAATGGGAGGATATCACCAAGCACACTCGAATGGAGAAGGGATTATTTCTACGCATTGTGAAGTTTTGTATAAAAGACAACCGTTATTTTAAATATGACGGCAAAATATTTTCACAAAAAAGGGGTCTTCCAATGGGTTCCCCAGCATCCCCGATAGTTGCGGACATCGTAATGGAAAAATTATTGGAGACTGTGATGAATAACTTAACGACAAAGCCAAAAATCTTGACGAAGTATGTAGATGACATCTTTAGTATAGTTCGGGAAAGTGCAATAGAGGAGATATTGACTAATTTAAATAATTTTCATAATAGGATTAAGTTTACGGTGGAAAGAGAGTGCAATTCTCAAATATCTTACCTTGACACCACCGTAATTAGAGATGGTAATATGTTAAAAATTGATTGGTATCAAAAACCGACGTCATCAGGCAGAATAATAAATTTCTTTTCTAAGCACCCGAAAAGAATAATAATTAACACCGCGAATAATTTAATTAAGAGAGTATTAAACCTAAGCGACTTGGAATTCCATAAAAATAATAAATTTAAAATAAAAAATATACTACTTGACAACAACTTTCCGACAAAACTGTCAAACAAACTTATTAATGACTACGAAAACAAAAAGGAAAATAATTCAAAAATCATTTGTGAACCCAAACTATATAAATCACTCACTTACGTACCTGAAATTTCGGAAAGATTCGAGAAATCAAAGCTATTTAATTCTGACAAATTTCAAATGGCACACAAAACTGACAATAATTTATCCCGAATATTTAGTAAAACTAAAGATAAAATAGATATAATGGACAAATGTAATGTAATATACAAAATACCCTGTAGTGGTAAAATAGATAACCCTTGTGACATGGTCTATGTAGGAACTACAAAAAACAAATTAAAAACAAGGATTGCTGGACATAAATCAGATCAGAAACGTAAGCTTGATAAATTTACCCCAAAAACGGCACTAGTTAACCACTGTGTTAAAAATCATCACACACCAGACTTCAATAATGTAAGTGTGTTACAATCTGAGCAAAATTATAAACGACGATATATGATGGAGATGTTGAATATTATAAAAATACCAACAAAAAACCGAATGAACTTTAAGAGCGACATAGAGAGTTCTTGTTCAAGCAGCTACATACATTTGACGAACAAGGGGAACAACAGAATAAAATAAGTATTTTTAAGCCAGTGCAATATTTAATGACGAAGAAGGAGGATCAACAACTTTAAGTTTTTTGCGTTAAAAATCTAATTGTGAGTTTGTGTGACGTAAATTATAAAAAATATTGTTGTCTTACTGTTATTAATATTGTTGTTGTTGTTTATTTATACAAATATTTTTACACTTAAATGTTTTATTGTTCGTTCACGTTGTCGATTATTTATTAAATATTATTATACTTACTTGTGATTTTTATTGTTCTTAAATTTAATTTAAAGTTACTCCCTGATGATGTTCCTCGATGAGGATCGAAATATTGGAAGTTAATAAAGAAGATTTATTAAACAAAACACTGGCCTTGAGCTCGATTATTTATTTACTTAATTTTTGCAAACATTATTTTTTTTCACATTAATATAAAAAAAACTTAACAAAGTAAACAATTCTTTCTCAATTTTTCGACAGAATTGATGTACTGTCACTTTATCAGTAGTTTTTCTTGCAATTTCTTACTTAGTTATAAAATAACGATTGAGAGCAGCGAATTTTGTGATAGCTTCTAACAAAAGTTTTTATATTAAGAATTTATAGTTTTTAAAAACTAAAAAATGGAAAATAATGTCAAAGGTGAGTACTTTAATGATAAATAGTGAAATGTTGGTTAACTCATCTATTAGATCGATTTTATTGGAAAAATTGAAGTGACCTTAAGATGAACTTATTGAAGTATGAATTGGAATTTTATTTTGACTTTAAAAAAAATGATAGCATATGTTAGCTATAAAACCATAAAAGTTCTCTAGGACAATCAATTACCTTCCGAATTTAAAAAATTTCAAGGTCGGATATGTGCAAACTTTTTTTTTATACCCATTTTTCCAGGTGACTACTGAGTGCCAAATTCAGAGTTATTTAATACATGGCGAGAGAAATAAAGCAGAGGTGGATAAGGAGCCGCTATTTCTGACCATTTCTTTTCATACATTGCTGAGAGTGAATGTTTCGAAAACTTTAAACAATATATAAAGGAGGAATTAAGAATATTTTGTTCAAATATAAATATGAAAAGGATTAAAAGTTGTTGGAGTTTGAAAATTTTTGAAAGACAGCATGCTGTTTGGCTTAAAGGCAATACTTGGCTAAAAAAAACTTGAAACGCAGCCTGCCTCCACTAAATCGAAACCTGGGCGACCGCAATTAACTTTTTTGTCAAAATCTGCGAGAACAAAAATGCGAGTTACAGCAGAAATCTCTTAAGATCTAAATAGGGAAGTTGAGCCCCTAGCTCTTGCATCATCTACGGCTGCCCGTAGTGCCATTTTGAAATGTAGTTGACGACTTGGAACTCAAAAATAAAATTTTTGAATAAAATCCTTATTAAAAAGTAGATTTGTTGGACACTTCTTAACATTGTTAAAATAAATTTCTACTGTTATCTTCGAAAGTTAGTGTACACTCAAAAAAAAAAATATTGTAAAAACAGTTTAGAAAACCATATAATCTATCAAGGATCTAAAAAATCTTAGATGCGGCAACTTATAACCCGGGAACCCTGTTTGGAACTAATTATTAGGTAATTTTTTAGGTAACTTTACTAATTTTTTTTTTGAGTGTATGAAAACCTTTAAGAGTCACTCCCTCCCTCTAAAGAGTCTTCCAAAAGTCAAATAAAAAAAATCAGTCAAATCGGTCCAGCCGTTTGGCTGTAAATAATTTTGGCCAAAAAAAAGGGTAAAATTTCCTATAGTGCCTTGGTATAAATATGTGTTCTCTCAAAAAAATTTTCAAGAAAAAATAACGCTTTATTAATTTGGTATTCCAAGCGAAATGCATTGAAATATCGGTCGAGTACTTCATTATGTATTGTTGATCCGTAAAGGTTTCTAAGACATTCTATCATATCTCTCTGTTTATCTGTGTTTGTCGACAATGTTTGATGAAAAAAGTTTTTATTGAAATATATATTATTGATAAAAAAAAAATGAAAAAAATATTGATGGGGAAAAAAGATTAATAAAAAAAAAAAAAAAACAAGTAGAAAAATTAAATTCGACTTGGCCGAATCTATGAATACCCTCCACAATGCCCTTTTTAAGTTATAGTAAATTTTCTAGAGTGAAAAAATAACATTTTTGATTAGAAATATTTTATTTTGTGTAAAAAAACTTTTTATTTTCACTAATTTTTAAAAAAAAAAAAAATAATTTACTAAATTTTTTTTTGAGTGTAAAATTTTTTTTGAGTGTAAATTTTTTTTTTGAGTGTATTTTTTTTTTCTTTTAGTGTAAAAATATTTTTGAGTGACAAAAATGCGATGTAAAATATTTTTGTGACTTACCAATGTTTTTAAAACATGTTTAAAGGGTTTTCAACACGTGAATTTAAGGTGAGGCGAATCTGAAATTTACGGTTTTCCTAATAACTTTTGAACCACTGGACCGATTCGGCTGAAATTTAAAACGAACCGGACCTGAAGAACGATAAATATATATGCTACACTTCAGCACCCTCAGAATTGCCGTTCGAAAGTTACCGTGTGTTTTATCTCGTAAATTCCAAAAAAACCCTTGCCGAAATTCACTCATTTGCTCATAACTTTTGAACCACTGGACCGATTTTGCTGGATTGCAATACCAACCTGACCAGGTAAATGCCCAACATATGTGCCAAACTTCAGGAGCCTCCGTAAAGTCTTTCAAAAGTTAGCGTATTTTCAACAGACAGACAGACAGACGGACAGACGGACGGACGGACATCGCTAGATCGTCTTAAAATCGATCGAGGATCATGAATATATATACTTTATGGGGTCCTAGACCAATATTTCGAGGTGTTACAAACGGAATGACAAACTTATATATACCCTCTATCACTAGAGTGGAGGGTATAAAAATATTGATCACGGTTTAGTTATAAGGTTACATACGATTAGTAAACAAATCCGCCATGTCAACCGTTTGACAAGTTTCGGTGTTTTTATGATTTTAATTATCTTAAATTTTGCACACTTTTGCCACCCAAAATTTGTTAAATTTTTAAGAATTTAAAATTTAAAATTATATTTTTTATAAACATTCACAAATTATACAAAATTTTAAACAAAATTAAAGAAAATTAAATTGAAAATTTTTTCAATTCCTTTTTGTTTCGACATTCTATTTTTTTAGTACACACCGATTTCTGTCGTTCTTCTCAATCCTTTATATATGTCATTCGTGATATTGATGAAAAATAAGTAAGAGTGTTAAATTCGGCTGTGCCGAATCTTTTATACCCTCCAACATACAAAAAAATAGAAAAAAAATCCGGGGACGTTTTTTGTATTTTTTTTTGGAGAAGGGGGGTCGGCAGTGGTCATTTGAGGGATAAATTTCGCCTCGAAATATATATGTACCCTACTGAAAATGAAATGTCAATTGATAAAAAGTGGCAGATATATGATAGGTTAATTACATACTTATGTACATTAGGGCGTTTCATCAAAAACTTTTTTTTTGATTTTTGCTACTCTTGAAGCGGAATATGAATTCTTATGGCCTAAAAGATTTTTGAGATTTTTTTCAGATTTTTGGCGGGCCGGGATCAACTCGCTCAAATCGATTTTATGCTAAAAATTAGGTTATAAATCATAATTTTTTTTTTTTTTTGTTATGGTGCCTTGTTTTTATAAAAGTGGATAAATTACTTCAAAATATTGCTAGCCTCCTAAAAAAAAATATTCGCGGTAAAAATGATAAGGACAAAGGTCAATAATTTGACCTTAAAAGTAAAAATTTTGACTTTTCCAACTTCAAAGCTCAATAAATTAAGAAATATGCAACGTAGGTTCGTGATGTTGACACCGTTTAATAGATATTTTAAATACCTTTCATTTAAATCCAAAATGACGTCTGTCATTTTAGTAGAAGTATTAAAAAAATTAAAAAAACTAACTTAACCCATTTTTTTTCTTACATTTCATATGAGCTTAACCAACAAGTACATATCGCTCCTTTACTTGTATAGTGTCACAACTCAAAATATTTGATTTTGCAGAAAACACGTTTAAAGTTTACTATTGAAACTGGTTTTTAATTGAAAAAGGCCGGTACATAGAAAATGTAATAATGGCGTGTACTCTTCTCAAACGGTGAGTTTGAAAGATATTAATACGAATTTTTGACACAATATAAAGCATGATATAACAAATAATTCTGCATCATTAACTCAAAAAACGCATTTTTTGAGTTATGACACTATACAAGTAAAGGAGCGATATGTTAGTATCTTATTAATCGGTAGAATGTCTGAGAATAGATAACTTATCATTTATGTATATGAAGGTTTCTATTTCAAATGTACCACGAAAAAAAAATGTTGTTGGATCAAAGTCAAACTTTGAGAGCTTATTGCCCTATATGAAAGTAACAAATCGTGGAACAAAAGTTTTCATTTTTCGGAAAAATGGGCTAGATAGGCGTGGTCAAACATGGCAAAATTGAGCAATTTTTGCATGATGTCGCTTTATATTTAATTTTTTCTACAGTAACTCAACGATTCTGAAATTTTCCTAACACATTTATTTTATAGTGTTTTGTATGGGCTATCGATTGGCATTATTAGTTTTTGGAAAAAATTCAGAACTATGTCTGAATTTTTCAAATGAAAAATAAAAATCGATGTTGCAAAAAACACGCCATTTTTAATTTTTTTTTTTTAAATTTTAAATTAAAGTTCATTTCATTCTCTACATCATATTAAATTTTCAGAGAGCAGTTATTTTTGGTTTTCGAGAAAATTGGCTTTAAAGTTTAAATGTCTTATTTTATTTTCCATATCACTCATACGCCACGATACATTTATTTTTGCACTTACCAAAAACTTGTTTAATTCTGTTTAGATAACAGATTTAGAGCTGATTTGTCTTATTTATAGGAATTCGACTGTTTTTTTTTGTTGACCAGAACCATACAGTGCCATCGCTTACTCGTCTTCTGTGTAATAAGAATGACAATTTTTTTGAACTTTAAAATCTTTGAAATGATGAAGAAGGTTTGTAAAATTTTTGAAGTGCAGACTTTAAAATATTAGGCAATGTATTTAATAAGGCAATGTGTTTAATATCAGAGTATTCTTAAAAATTAACAACGACTGTGAATATTGTTGCCTGGATTTATTGCAGTAAATGGCTAAGCGGCGTCCCAGATTTTCAACAATCATAAGGCAAAGATCACTTCTGAAATATTGTCATTTTATTGATATTGAATGCAACCTTGACACGAAGAATCTTGAAAAACAGTCGAATTCTTATTATAAATATGACAAATCAATAGAGTCCGGCCGAAACCAGTTTTTCGAGGCCAAACCGAAACCGAAGCAAAACCGAAACTAAAAAAAAAAATTAATGCCTGGCTGAATAAAATTTTTATTTATTTCTTTTTTAAAATAAATATACAGCACTTAATGTTTTTAAACCATCGGAATTGTTGTATTTATTAAAAAATATATATATTTTTAAAAACTCACAAAAAAATCATATTTAAATAAACTTAAAAAAAATTGTTCATTAAATTTGTAGATTAAGAAAAAAAAAAATATTTGAACTGTAACAGTAACACGTTAATTGGAAATCCTTGTTACATTTTTAAAATGAACTGAATCAAGTGTAATGATACTCGAAATTGAAAAATTCAGCAACTTTTTTATATATTTTTTAAAATACTAAAATTTTGCCGAATACCGAATAGAGGCCGAAACCCCATTATTCGGTCGAAGTCGAGACCGAAACCGAATATTCGGTTGGACTCTACAAATCAGCTCTAAATCAATTATCTAAATAGAATTAAACAAGTTTTTGGTAAGTGCAAAAATAAATGTATCGTGGCGTATGAGTGATATGGAAAATAAAATAAGACATTCAAACTTTAAAGCCAATTTTCTCGAAAACCAAAAATAACTGCTCTCTGAAAATTTGATATGATGTAGAGAATGAAAAGAACTTTAATTTAAAATTTTTTAAAAAAAAATTAAAAATGGCGTGTTTTTTGCTACATCGATTTTTATTTTTCATTTGAAAAATTCAGACATAGTTCTGAATTTTTCATTTAAATGAAAGGTATTTAAAATATCTATTAAACGGTGTCAACATCACGAACCTACGTTGCATATTTCTTAAGTTATTGAGCTTTGAAGTTGGAAAATTCAAAATTTTTACTTTTAAAGTCAAATTATTGACCTTTGACCTTATCATTTTCACCACGAATATTTTTTTAGGAGGCTAGCAATATTTTGAAGTAATTTATCCACTTTTGTAAAAACAAGGCACCATAAAAAAAAAAGAAAAAAAAAATATGTTTTATAACCTAATTTTTAGCATAAAATCGATTTGAGCGAATTGATCCCGGCCCGCCAAAAATCTGAAAAAAATCTCAAAAATCTTTTAGGCCATAAGAATTCATATTCCGCTTCAAGAGTAGCAAAATCAAAAAAAAAGTTTTTGATGAAACGCCCTAAGGTTCATATCAAAAAACCGGTGAAAACATAAATGTAAATGTATTAAAATATGGTAAGTTCAGGGAATAAATATATCCCGTGACTATTCAAATGATGGCAGAACATTGACTGGATTAATAATGATATATCAAGTAACTGGTGAGAAAGTAACGTAACATCAAAGAGGATTTAAAATCACTAGAAAAATTACAGACGAAGTGGTGACTTGTCACATAACAGGTTAAAAAATATAATCTTTGAATGAAAAAAATTACAATTCACCCAGGAAAACCAATCACGTGACTATTTAAAAGTTGTCATAATTCTGTACTGATACACACAGAAAATAGTTTCAGTTGCTGCAACTAAATTGTTTGCCAACTGAATTTTTGCGGTTCCACGAACTATCACAATATTCAGTTGCCACTACTGTTAATTTCAGTTGCCTCAACTGTTAAAATTCTATTATGAGAACTGAATATTTAAAAGCTAAAATTGACATTGGTTAGAGTGATCGAATTTTAAAAAGCGTTATATGGTAGTTCCAATCAATATTTTTTTCCACTGTTTTTTAAAAAATTAAATTTTCATTATTTTTAAAAACAATTTTAATAATTAAATTTGATTATATAAAATTTAAATTTTTTTTTTTTTTTAAGCCAAATACATATTACAGATTTTGAGAATTTCTAGGGGATAACTAACCTACACACAGAAAACAAATTTGGTAATTTCCAACTGAAATTCAGTTGTTGCAACAAAAATTCGGTTGATGCATTTGCATTAAGGTTAAAACAACTAAATATCGGTAGTTACAACTAAATTTTATTAATACAACTGTCTTTTAATTGAAACAACTAAAAAATTCGTATGCCACAGCGAAATTTAGCAGCAGCAACCGAATTTTGAGTTGATACAACTGAAATATTCAGTTGGAAATTTATTTTTCTCTGTGTATGTAAATTTTCGTATTCGCATCATTGTTACCACTATCAGGACGAAACTTGTTACAATTCTCTGGACGAGACTTCTTGGAGAATGTTTCATAATTTTTATTTTGGTATTTAGCTGAAAAATGTTTTTATTGTTGAGAATCTGCATTAATACAAAATATGTTTAATTGATTAAAATTGCTAATATTTCGTAAAGTTATCAACTCACCGTCTAGATTTGCAACATTTTTTTATAATTTTTCTTAGCAGTATTCTTTAATAACAATTTTTTGCGCAAACACGTCTGAATTGTATTTCGTTTTTTATTTAATGAAATTATAATTTTTATTTTTTTGACATTCTATTTGTTTAGTAGTAATGAAACCATATCAATCAATTATTGATCAAGAATGCCAATACAAATGAATATTTTAGTAAAATTTTACAAAAAATTTAAAAATATTTTAAATCTGGTTAATTTTACCGACATTTTTAGTTGTCGATAAAAATATTAAATATTTTTAAAATTTGTTAATTAAAGCAAATGATTATTGGTCGAGAGGGAAGATTTAGACTTAAAGAAACAGTTGTATTGACTAAATATTTTTCAAAAACTTTATTATATTTTAGTTTATTTAAGGTGACCAAATTATTAGTTGCTAATACTTACATCAAATCGGTCACGATTGCTATTTATATTTTACTATTGTTAGTTATTTTGTATGATGATAAAATCTTTACAATAACAACTAAAAATTTGTTAGATTTATCAAAATTCGGTTTTTATAATGGAATTCCAACTAAACATTTCTCTGTGTGTATAAATAGGATCAACTTTGTGACTGAAAAAATGGTTAAATTAACTTTTTCTTAAATTAAGATCAGTGAATTCCGCGTTCGTTCAGTAAACCATACTTTACTAAAATTTTTTTAGTAAGTCCCATGATATGTTTACTAAGACCAGTCTTTTGGTACGTCACTAATCTGAAAATTTTAAACTAGTTATGAAACATATCACAAGGGGACTGAATTTTGACTAGTTTAATGTAAATTATTTTTGTTTACTTCCGTGATATGTTTGCTTACACCAGTCAAGTGATGTGTTATTTTGTAGTAACTTTGCGACATATCATTCAACGGATCTTACAAGGGAAGTATCTCAACCCTTATGAACCGATTTGCCTGAAACTTAAAATATATATTAAAGAGACGATTTTAAGGTTGGGGTGTCTTGGCTTATCGGCCATATCGGTGTTTAAAAATTTCGTTGTCCCCTTATGAAACCATGTGGACCTTCGGGAAAATTTTGATAACTTCCGAACTAACAGGAATATCATCTAGGGCAAAAATACGGGTCGACTTAAATTTAAGAAAGATTATTTCTTATCCATATGAATATCGTAGGTCAATGACTTCACATAAGTACCCCCCAAAATTTACACATTTTCCTGAAAAAAATATTTAAAGAGGCCGAATTTTTACAAGGTTATGCCACCATTGGATAGGCATTAAAAAAACCTTTCTCTCATATGAAAACATCATATACACACAGAAAACAAATTTTCTGTTTTCCAACTAAAATTCAGTTGTTGCAACAAAAACTCGGTTGATGTATTTGTATTATTGATGTAAAAACTAAATATCGGTAGTAACAACTAAATTTTGTTAATACAACTGTCTTTTAATTAAAACAACTAAAAAATTCGTCTGCCACAGCGAAATTTAGTAGCAGCAACCGAATTATGAGTTGATACAACTGAAAAATTCAGTTGGAAATTTATTTTTCTCTGTGTAGTTTCTTAAAAAGAAATGGCTGAAAAATCCAAGAAACGATTTTTTGACCCATGTTTTGAACCCCTAAATCCCCGATATGGCCGATAAGCCGAGACACCGCAACCTTAGAATTGTCTCTTTGATATATATTTTAAGTTTCAGGCAAATCGGTTCATAAGGGTTGAGATACTTCCCTTGTTAGAGAACATATCATTAGACTAACGAAAAAAAATTAAGCTCAAACATGTCACAAATTAGTCACGTGTGTAACCAGTTTTGTATAAATTATTTTAACTTGTTATAATGCCTGTTTATTTAAACTACACTGGTGGTACGTCATAATCGACAAGCTCAGTGACATGTCACAATGGGCTCAAAAAATAGAAATTGCCACCCCCTAGGACAATGCCATGTTAAATTTACCGGTCTCCTCCAAAGGGTATTACCAAATCAAAGACCGGTCAATGTCATAAAGTTCCAACCACGTGACCAACCTAATGACCGGTTCGTTTCCCGTAGGGTATTTAAAAATTAATTTTTAAGCTTTTTGCACTAAATAAATACAAGTTTATCAATATATAAACAAGTTTTTTAATCAACGCCCACAAAGGGGAGCGGACCAAATAAAAACGACATTTTCTAATCCCCTGGGTCCAAGTGCAGGACTTTGAACTTCTTGTAGCAAAAAAAAATATTGCTTTTGTTAAACAAACACACAAAAAATCATATAATAAAGTTGTGTTTTTCAGAGGTTGGTTTAGTTCTTCAAAGGGAACTTTTTTCTCCCTGGTCAGATTTTCCTCATTTCTGAACTTAACCTGCCTACATACAGACGAACAGACAGACGGACGGACATCGCTAGAATGTCTTATTGTTAGAATCGATCACTGATCATAAATATATATACATTATGTATGGGGTCGTAGACCGATATTTTGATGCGTTACACATGGAATGACCAAGTGAGTATACTGTAGTTGGAGGGTATAAAAAAAATATTGATAAAAAACCCAGCAAAAAAAAATCGAAGTGGTGCAAAAAGAATAAGTGATTCACTACATACATAGTAGCTATATGTGCCGATCTTCATATTCCATAAGAAGTACTTTTATAAGCACTTCCAAAACTGCTAAAAAAAATGCCAATAATAACAACTTTCACCAGTTCTTTCCTCAATGATTTAGAAGTACCATTTTCATATGTGTTTACAAATGCAATTGAAAAGTACAAATTTGTGGCACTTAAGTATTGGATTTGTTTTGTTGAATATTTTTTTTATAATTTTCTCAGATTTAATAAAAAACTAAATTTTATAAATGAATTAACTTGATATGCCGCAAAAGCGAATTTTTTATGTAAATTATGTTATAAAAAAATACAGTTTCCAGATTTTTGTTAAAATTACCAAATGACTCAAGAAGTGCTAAAAAGATAACAAAAAAACTGTTAGCCCTTAAAAAAGACAAGGGTTAAATATAACCAAAAAAGAGCTAAGTTGGTATTGCCGTTTAAAGGTATAAAAACTCTTCTAAAAATATACGATATCTGATTTAAAATGAGAGAATTACTTTTTTTTATCTCTTCATTTTATTTATTGGATGTTTTTTTTAACTACATGTATAAAAACATTTTTTTGTACAAAAAAAAAACAATAAAAAGTTTCCAGATTATGGTAAAAATCAAATGACTTAAAAAGTGCTTAAAGGGCTAAAAAAGATAACCAAAAAAAGGTGGTAGCCTTTAAAAAAAAGGGCTGAATTATAGCCACAAAATGACTAAGTTGGTACACAGAAAAAATAGTTTAATTGTGCCAGCCAAAATAAGAGCCAACTGCATGGTTTAATTACAACAGCTGAAATTTTCGGTTGCGATTACCGAAATTTATTTTGACCAACAGAAGTTAAATTTTCATAACAAATTTTGGTTATGGCAACCGAAAATTTCGGTTGTTGTTATTAAACTATGCAGTTGGCTCTAAATTTGGCTGGCACAACTAAACTGTTCTCTCTGTGTATCGCTGTTGAAAGGTATAAAAACTCTTCTAAACATTAGGGTATTCAATCAAATAATTAATCGCACTTAAAAAATTATGTTAGTAAAATCAACTGAAAATGTCAGTTAAAATAACTACTTTGTAAGTTGTTTTGGGGTCAACTACTTTTTCAGTTAAATCAACTAACAATGTTAGTTATTTTAACTGACAAAAAACAACTGACTTATCTAGTAAAAATTACTTACATTTGTAGTCAAAACAACTAAAATGTAGTAAAAATAAAAAAAAATCAATATATTTTTTTTTTTTCAAAACATTTTGCAGAAAAAAAAAATTGAAGACCAAATTTTTTCCAAGTTTTTTTTTTAAAAAAAAGTTGTGAAAAATAAAAATAACGAATTTTTTTTTTTTTTTGGAAAAAAACTTTAAAACTTTTCAGAGATAAAATAAATAAAATTAACTACTTTAAATAACTGTTACTACATCACAGTACTTTTTTGTTAGTTGTTCAAAAAAACGACTTAAAATAACTAACAGAAATAGTTGTTTGATATTTTTCATACAAAAACAACTGACTTATTCGGTTAACCGAATAATAAAAATTTTAATTGAATATAAAACTAAGAACTCTATGTACTTTTAAGAATTTTATTAATTTTATTTGAAATAAATCTTTATCCGATATGGATAAAGATTTATTTCATTATTTCATTTAGCCCAAATAAAGATTTTTTGAATGGCACCCTGAAAATTTACCCTAAAATTGATACCCAAATTGATACCGGGCTTAGATGCCCAAGCAGAAATTGACGACGGTTATAAAAAAAAGCGTTCTGAAAGCACTGTAACAAAAAAAGAACGTTCTCAAAACGTTATTTTCGAACGCTTTACGAGCGTTTTCGAAAAGCGTTCTGAAAGCACTGTAACAAAAAAAAAGCATTCTCAAAACGCTTTATTCGAACGCCTTGAGAGCGTTTTCGAAAAGCGTTTTGAAAGCACTTTATTAACAAAATACATGTTCGTTTCAAAATTAAATGGTTTTAAAGCAGTTTTTGCAAACGTTTTTAAATTTTTTTCGTAGTACATACAAGTATAGTATTTTTCAGATTATACTCAATTTTAAACAAATTGTTATAAAAACATTTTTTTAAATCAAATTAAATAATTTTTCCCTACCACCACATTGAAAACGCAAAATTTTGAAAACATAAAACATTTTTTAATTTGTAAATCTATTTTAAGCAAGGTTGGCAATCGATACGCACCCAGAATAACGGTATTTGGCTATTGTACCGCATCCAATAAAGATATGGACATTTTTAAAAGCGATTATGAAAGTCGATGAAATTTCTAGTATTTTTGATGTGGTAATTCGTGTTTGTAACGGTTCATTTTCGTTATGTAGGCCAATACCTTTAAAATACCGTTTCAAACGGTATTATAAGGGTATTGGCCTATATTTCGAAAACCAACCGGTACAAACACGAAGTAACACATCAAAAATACGAGAAATTTCATCGACTTTAATATTCGCTTTAAAAAATATCCATACCTTCATTGGTTGCGATACAATAGCCAAATACCGTTATTCTGGGTGCGTATCGATTGCCAACCTTGATTTTAAGTTTTATTATTATCATTTATGCAAAAGAGTTATAACAATAGTTTCGTTATAAAATTTACAAATAATGCATTTAACTTCTACAATATGCACACTGACTTCAATAACATCTTCACGTAAATTTTTAACGTTATAAAGTCTTATTTCTTTTGATGGAATTGGATAGACAAAATAATCGTTTATTTCATTAAAGATGTTGCCTTTTAAATATATATTATCACATGTGTTTTAGATCGATTTGTACTAAAAATTTGGTTTACTATCGTAATATTTCCATTACTAAGTAGAATTGCGTTATCAGGATGGGATGCAGTAATTTTCAAACCATGAATATTAATAAAAGAAAACACAACTTTTGTTTCAGTGGATTCCATTACTTTGCCAAGAGAATACTTTTTGTTTTTATAGAGAGGATATACCAATGGAGCTTTATTTGGAGAGTTAACGGTATGAAAAACATGCAATTTTCGTTGAATTTCAGCAATTGGATTGTTCCGAGAGTTAACAATCGATTTTAAGTAACCCAGACTGTTTTCAAAATCAAAAGCAGAGAACTGTGATATAGGTGCCCCCATATTTACTACATCATCTGCGATATGAATGAGGTTGTGAATATTCATTGTTTGGCAATTAGGACCATAAAAATGTGGCATACATTCCACAAATATTTCCTTTGTACAATTTGCTTTTAGAGTAGCTAATTTACCTTTACTAAGTTTATTTTTTTTATTACATTGAATTTAATTTTTATTTTCTAAAATACTTTTATAAAAAAAATATCTACAATTAACGAATAAAAAAAATATCTGCTTTATATGAAGTCCTTTAAAGTACTGTTTTTTCTTATTTCAATCGCTGGAAAATATCTTTAATTTTTGTATTTAAGCTCTTTATAAGCGCTTTCATGACTTTAAACAAAACGTTCTGAAAGCACTTTTTTAAAACGCTTTTAAAACGCTTTAAACCTAGCGTAGATCGATGTTATCATTCGGATCATCTGAAAGCGCTTTGAAGATGGTAAATGGAACGGTTGTAGAACCTTCCACAACGCTTTCACAGCGCTTTTGCGATTGTATTTTTCTGACTGGGTGCACCTCTAATAGAGTTTCGAATTCGGTACTATTATATATCAACAAGACAAATTGGTTGGTTTTCAAATTTGTTTTCTTTTATTTTTTAGGGCCGAAATTGCAATAATTTTATCGGTCGATATCTCCGTAATGAAAAAAGATATCTTAAGGATTGCAAAAGTAATTTGAAGAATAAGTGAAGTATTTTTAGATGTGCTGAACTAATTATACATCAGAAAATAATTCTCGGTTTTATAAGGTCCCGAACATTGTCAATCGAAAATCTAAATATCTCAAAATAAGATAAATCACTTCTAAGACCAGATTCGGATTAAGCGCATGAAAAACTATTAGAAAAATATATACATCCACATTTAATTAATAATTCCTATTAGCTAAACTAAATTATTAAAAACATCGATTTAATCTTAACAATTTCAAGTCTAAATATTACATAATAAATATTATACATTGTTAAAAATATCGTTTTGGTTTTAATTATTATTAGTGTAAATACTAAAAAAAAAACTCTTAAAATCAATCCCAAAAAGTCATGAAATATGTACTTTTCAAGAAGTGATGAAAAAATCACTTCTAAATCACCATATAAAAATTACATAATCACATCCAAAATGCCAAGAAATATATACTTCTAAAGAAGTGATGAAAAAAAGCACTTCCAAAAGGTCAAGTTATATTAACATCCCGATCACTACTTCAGAAGTTGTGATAAAGATGTTAATATTTATGTACATACTAAACACTAGTGATATTGTGTGTCACGCCCATATAAAATTCATCAGTGTTTCAGCTGAAGAAGAAGTACATCTGGTTCATAAGTTGTGGTGAATTTTGTAGTGAATGGTAAGCTCTTTTTTTGCTGGGAAATATTGACAAAAAAATATTGATGAAAAAAAAATGTTAATTAAAAAAATTTTTGATGAAAAAAATATTGATGAGAAAAAAATATTGATGAAAAAAAATATTGATGAAAAAAAAATATTAATAAAAAAAAAATTTTGACAATAAAAGTATTGATGAAAAAAAAAAATTTAATAAATAAAAAATTATAAAAAATATCTGAATGAAAAAAAATATTGATAAAAAAATATTGATGAAAAAAAAAATGTTGAAAAAAATATTGATGAAAAAATATTGATGAAAAAAATATTGATTAAAAAAAATTGATGAAAAAAAAATTGATATAAAAAAATGTTGATGAAAAAAATATTAATAAAAAAACAATTGATATAAAAAAATATTGATGAATAAATATTATTTAATCTTTTTGATGAAAAAAAATATTGGTGAAAAACAAATATTGATGAAAATAAAATGTTGATGAAAGAATATATTGATGAAAAAAATAAGGATGAAAAAAAATATTGATCAAAAAAACTATTGAAAAAAAAAAAATATTAATGAGAAAAATATTGATGAAAAAAATAATGATGAAAAAAAAAATAATGATGAAAAATAAAATTGATGAAAAAAATATTGACGAAAAAAATATTGGTGAAAAAAAAAATATTGATGAATAAAAAAATATTGATGAATAAAAAAATATTGATGAATAAAAAAATATTGATGAATAAAAAAATATTGATAAAAAAAATATTGATTAAAAAAAATATTGATGAAAAAAATATGGATATAAAAAAATATTGATATAAAAAAATATTGATGAAAAAAAAAATAGTAATGAAAAACTACCCAGGGAGAAAAAAAACAAACGGGCCAGTACTGCTAAAGTACTGCGTAAGTGCGAGATTTATAACACCGTTGCAATAAAGTGCCGTAGGTTCTCAATCTCTGGCAAAGTACCTTAAAACCAAATATATATAGTTGTGGCAGCGCTTCAAAAACAAAAATAGGAGTGGTTTCCCAGAACTTAAAAAAAATCTAGAAAATTTTTAGAAGAATTTGTTTTAGAAGCCAAGGATTTCATTAGAGAAGATATTAATCTATGAACTTGATTTTTTTTTAAAGGTATACCATTGAATAAATAAAAAATTATATTTAATGTGTTGGCTTTTTGCTGCAATATTCCAGCTCGAGATTAAATTAAATGTTGCAAAGGCCATGTTGGTTTCTTTTTGTGTGAAAGATGTACAGTTAAAGGAGAAACCGTTTATAGAATTATAATTTTTAAAGAAATGGATTGCGAAGAACGTACTTTGCAGTCGTTCAGAGAAAAAACAACCTAAAACATCATTTGTCAGAAAAACATGTGTCTCATGAATGTCTGAATAAATAGAATGGGTAGCCCTATATGGAACTAAGAAAATTGCGTTTTTGGAATTTCCACATTTTTTTGCGTATGAGTATTAAATATTTGCGAAAACAACGAATTCTGAAAATATTTTTTTAACTACCCATCATTGTCTTCAAAAGAAATTGGATTGTACAACGTAAAAAATTTAAATATAAATAATGTTGAATTAAATAAACTAAATTTATTGATGAAACAATTGCTATTGCACTGTTACACAAATAATTGTAATAAAAGAATATAATAAATAGTAAAAATATATAAAAAAAATATTGTAACCAAAATTGTACAAACGTACTGCCAAAGTACTTTTAAGGTTGTACTTTAAAGCGTTGGCAAAGCGCTTCATGTTACAAAAAATAAGTGCTTTGGCAGTACTTTATTTTTTGTACCGCTGGCAATTTCTGCGTGGGTATTGATATAAAAAATTTTGATTTTTGATGAAAAAAATATTGATAAAAAAATACTAATGAGAAAAATATTGATAAAAAAAAATATAAAAGAAATTTTGATCAAAAAAAAATATTGATGAAAAAAAAAATTAATAAAAAAATATGATGACAAAAAATATTGATGAAAAAAAAAAAAAATATTGATGAAAAAAAAAATATGAAAAATAATTATGTTACGTTTTACTCACCAGCTGGTGAATATTTTTTTTATTCTCCACGAGCTACAAACCCAAGTTACTAAAATTTTTAGCTTTAAGAAAATAACAACAATAATTCTTAATTTCCTTTTTGTTAATCGTTAGCTTATTTAGGTAAACTGGGCTAGCGTCCTTCAACTTTTTTAAAATTAGACACTGTGGTGAACGATTTGTACCACCCCAAATTTTTATTTTTTTTTTGTTGTTTTATTATGTAATTTATGTAATACCAATTTAATTTTTTTTTATGCAAACCAATATTATTTGCATCAAATTGCAAATCGCAATTGTACATTTGCTTAACGTTGTAAACATTCAACATAATCTTATTGGTACGAAAAGGCTTAACTTTATTTAACGGGTTAACAAATTAAAAAGTTCGATTTCAACCAAAATGTTTACCAACTTTAATTATTAGTATATTGTATACCATTAATTCAATCTGTGTTTTTAAATGGGTTAATAAAAAGTTCGAAACAAACAAAAATGTTTCTAAGTATTTGTATGATCATGTTGACTCAGATTTGCTTTACAATGTTTAGAAACAAATAATGTTGCTAACAAAATGTTGTTAATCGTAGCATCATGTATATTATAATTTTCTGAAGAATGTATCGAAACATGCAATATTGGCAACCAAAAAGTGCAACGAAATTAGTGATGGGCGAAATATTCTCTTGTAGGATTCTGTTGAACGTAAAACCTGAAAATACATCTTTACTTAATGTTAAACTGTTAAAATAGGTTTCCAAATTATATTTGCAAAATTCCCTGATATTTTTTTTTATAAATAAATTGAAAATACCGTCTAAAATCTATTTGTCAACTTATGGCAAATTGAATACATAAATGTTTTGGTCCGAAAAAACGTACCATTTGCATGCAGGTATTTTTCTGCAAATATGTATCAGGGTTACCTATCGATAAGTGCTACATGTGAGTTGTGTTTCTTTTTATAAAAAGTTAAGACTTGTTCTTCTCTAGAAATATTTCGTGGTTTGTAAGAAGTAAAATCAACTTCCTTTTTGGTCAAGAAATCACGTTGTATAGACATAAAGTTCTCGTAAGAAAAAATTAAAACTTCATATAAAATTAACTTGATACCATCATATTGAAGAAATAATAAAAGTTTCTTCTAACATCTAGTTTCGTTATATGATCAAGGTAATGTAATAAAAATTTTAAAAGATCATCCGGCTATCAATATTGATAATTCTTTTCCTGTAGAAATTATCTAATATTGGAATTCGTATCATTTTGATCCAATTTAATATTCATTTTGGAACATCATTATTTCCTAAAAGGAAAAAAGGCCACCACGAGTGCCATCCAACTACTATAGTTGGGAATTTACATAACCACACCGGTTCTTAGCCTAGGACGTCGGCATAAATTCCCAAATCATTTTTTGTTGGGCAAGACTTGGTTATCCCAAGTAGCTTGGAACGATCGAAAACCCTACAGAGAGAACACTTGCTGGTAAGAATTGATTTTTATAAAAACCAATAAATCGAGCAATGGAGCAATCGACTAAATTATTTTTTTGTAACATTTGTGTATTTTGATAGGTCTGTTGTCAACGGAGCAGATCACAAGTGTTCTTGCATTTACTTTTTTTTTTCCATTTGTTTTATTATTTGTTATTACCCCAAAAATCACTCAATTTACGTTTTGTTTTCAAGCAACTAGTCAAACGAGGTATCATAAACCAAAATTAGAATTTCTTCTTTCATACATTAAAATAAAAATCAAGATCACAACGTGTCAATAGTAACTGGAATTTTACAACATTTTTAAATATTTAAAAAAATAATTTAAAATCATATTTAAATTTTAAAATCTTAAATTTTCAAATCTTTATTTAAAAGTTAAATTTTTTTTAAACTATTTCGTGAAGAAAATTAAGTACTGGAAACAAAAATTGCGTCCCCCAACATAATCTGGATGCGGACAGAGATTCTCAAATAAAATACTGATATTCCATTCGTTCATGGCTCTTCAAAGGTAAATCCGTATCATCGACCAATTTTCATCCCGTAAGGAATCCTTAAAACGTGTGTCAACATATCGTGAAATCTTGCCAAGAACAATAACAATAGTCATAAGGAAAAATATTAAGTGTTCAAGTGTAGTAATTAATTAAATTCGTTTTTTTTTTATGCTAATCTAAAGCTTCCCTTAAGATGTGTATGTGAATTTCAAAAAAACCAAAATTTAAATTTCAACTTCTGAGTATTCAAATTTTAAATTCTCAATTTGTCAATTTTTAAAAAAATTCCTATTATTTAAAATTTTTTAACTACATATTGCAAATTTTTCTATGAACACCCCTAATGAATAATCATATTCATTCATAAAACAGACGGTAGTAATACAACCTAAATAGTAAACCCAAAAAAATTATCATAATGACAAATTAATAAGGTATATGCAAGAAACACTACTATTATTTACTTCCTTATCTTCCTAATTAACAACGTAGCAGCAAACATCATCATCACGATCGAGGAGGCCTCTTTGTTCTGCAGATGTACGTTTGGTGAGTCAAAAAAATGAATTATCCCTTAATAACTCCCTTGATAAATTCTTGCCTATATTAAAAACACCAGTAAAGAGTAACAATTCAAACACCAAAATCGGTTATTTTAAAATTTGAGTTTGATTTATTGAAATTACTCCACCAATATTATTCTCTGCAGTAAAGGGAATTTTGGTTGATGGTCATTAACTCTGTCCAGTAATTTGGTTTAGTTTATGATCATGTAAATACAATGTTTGTTTATTTTTTTTTCGTATTATGATCATTATCATTCAATTTATATTTTGTTCTGATGATTTGGTGTAGTTACTGAATTTTTGCTTTTACGATTATATATTTTTTGTTCCAATCATAAAAATATCAAAACAAATTTAATAACAGACGGACAAACATAAAGAAATCTTAAAAGTATTTACATTTGCTTTTAGATCAATATTAGGGTGACATTAATTTAAATATTGAATTTTTTTTTTAGGAGTTTCTTTTTCCATTCAAAGTTTTTTTTTCTTAATACTTCAAGGGTTAATTTAGGTTAATTAAATTAGGGTGTTCTTTTGAAAATCAATTTTGCGTTATTCCGTCAAAACTTTAACCCTGAATTTTTATTAATTTGGTATGTTGTAAATTTTTAATTTATAAGTTCTTCAAACTTATCTTATAAATGATACTGAATTATATAGTTCGTAATTTTAATCATAATTTACAGTAGTTTTATATCTTTAAAATTTAAAATGTCTTAAATAAAAATATTGAATTATTCAAGATGAATTGCTAAACAACCTATTTTGTTTTCTCATGGTCTGATGCGTTAGGGTGAGCTAATGTGTGGGATCCTAGAAAAATACATTTTACGCCACTAGGATCTGGTTTGGGTGGGTTTTGAGGCGATGGTACCCTACTAACATCAAGGGAAACCAGACTTAAATAAGGTAAACTGTAGTCAACACCATTTTCTTTAATTTTAACTTACACTTTTATATATAGCCATAGTGGGGCATGTTTTTTTTATATCTATGGTTATTACGGCCCTTGCAACGTAGTTTTTTTTTTTGATATTAGAATCAAGGGAGTCTATAATAAAATACTAGTAATGAACAGAAGGTTTGAGTTGGAAGGACACGAACTCCCCCCAACCGGCTGATCGCTAGCGAATCAATGGCTCCCGCAGTCTCTTTCACTCGTTCACTTTTAGAAAATCTTCAAATTATGTTTTCATATGTTTTTTGAAGTCTTACAGAATTGGAAGACATTTTCGTTAAATTTTGCGTGAAATATTTCATTTGTACATTACAACACCAGCCTAAAAAAAAAATTTTTCCATTGAAAAACTAAACAAATTAAAAAAAAAAAAAATTTCAGATATTATTTTGTTAAGCAAAAAAAAAACATTTTGCATGTCGAAAGAAGTTCAAAGTTCTGCATTTAGAGCCAGAATAAAACATTTTGCATGTCGAAAGAAGTTCACAGTTCTGCATTTAGAGCCAGAGAATTATAAAACTTGATTTTGTTTGTCTGACTTGAGTGTGACTTCGCCAGCTGATGTTGAGAATTAAAAATAGAGATTTTTATTTTTTTGATATCATTTTAAGTGTATTCAAATAATTTAAACATCTCAGATTTTTAACATGATAATGTTTTTAAAAAAGTTGCAGGACGCCACCTCAGTTTAACCATATAAGCTAACAATTAACGAAAAAGAAAACAAGAATTACTATTTTCATTTTCTTAAAACCAAAAATTTTAATAACTTGGATAATAATTCACCTCGTGGTGAATAAAACCGTTTTTCAACAGCTGGTGAATAAAAAGTAACATAAAATTTTTTTCAACAAAAAAAAATTTTTTTTTTTTGCATCAATTTTTTTTTTTCATAAATTTTTTTTTTTTTATTTTTTTCATCAATTTTTTTCCATCAAATTTTTTTTTTGCATAAAATTTTTTTTTTCATAATTTTTTTTTTTTCTTATTTTTTTTTTCTTATTTTTTTCATCAAATTTTTTTTTTCAAAATTTTTTTTTTTTTTTTTCATCAAATTTTTTTTTTTATCAAATTTTTTTTTTCATCAATTTTTTTTTTGTCATTAAATTTTTTTTGTCATAAATTTTTTTTAACATATTTTTTTCATCAAAAAAATTCATCAAAATTTTTTTCATAAAATTTTTTATTCACCAACAATTTTGGGTTCATTAAATTTTTTTTTTACATAATTGTGTTTTTCGTGAAAAAAATCATTTTTTTTACCAAACCTAGATTTTCACCAAGTCTAAGCTTTTCGCATTAAAATTTTCCATTTGTTTATCAAATGTACATAAAAATGTTAAAACACTTTTTTGCACTTATTTTTGCACTCACTTACGAAATGTACAGCCAGCGACGTATCCAGGAATTTGAAAACGGGGGGGCACAATTCCCAAAATTTTTTTCGTCATCGCCTATTAATATTTATTTTTAACTATCCCCATTACCTCCCCCCAAACACGATTTCGTCTTTATATATATAAAAAATGTCTTGGAATATCAGATTTTTTTTATAAAATCTCGAAATCTTTGTGCAGGAAATATGTTCAGAATATAAAAATTTTCTTTTAAAAAGTTATAAACTTTTGATGAAAATAATGTCTGACAAATTCTTAGATATTAATGTTTCTATAGAACAAAACTTTTCAGAATCAGATTTTTAAACAGAAAATGTGTCTTACAAAGGAAGCATCTTAACCCTTATGGACCGATTTGCATGAAACTCAACCGGGCCAACCTTCTGTCCAAAATTGTTATGGGTTTACAAATTTTTTAAAAAATTGCGAAATTACTTAAAAATATTTGGTTTTGAATACCGGGTGGCGGTTTTGAATTTCAATATTGCGGATCCAATATGGCGCCCAAATTTTTTTAAAATATTACAGATTTGCTTAAAATTCTTAATGCACGGGTTCTTGGAATCACTTAAGAAGAATTTGCAGTTGGATTTTTAAAATTCAAAATTTCGGATCCATCATGGCGACAGTTTTTTTTTTTTAACAACAGTTTCACTAAAAACACCGGTTTGTTGGGTTGCTAAATTAGAATCTGCCATTCAAAAATCTAACTTTAAATTCTTATTTAGCGACCCCAAAAACTCGGGTATAAAAAGTTTCAAGCAAATCGGTTAATTTTTTAAAAATATTTGTCGCCATGTTGTTGATCCGCTATTTTGAATTTTAAAATTCCAACTTCAGATTCTTCTTAAGCGACCACAAAAACCTGTGTTTAAAGAGTTGACAAAGAAACCCTCATATACAAGAAACAATTCTAACGTTGTGGTGTCTCGGCTCATTGGGCACATCGGTGATTTTGGGGTTCAAAAACTGGGGAATTTTTTTGATTTTTCAGCCATTTCTTTATAAGAAACAATATGATGTTTCCATATGAGAATAAATGTTTTTAATGCCTATCCAACAGGGACACAACCTTGTAAAAATTTAGCTTCATTAAATATTTTTTCATGAAAATGTGTAAATTTAAAAGTTTCAGAGAAATCGGTTCATAATGGTTGAGATACTTCCCTTATCTTATTGTCTGAAAATTGTTTTGTATAAATTAATTTTCATGATCCTGATGCATAATTTTTATTAGATAAAACTAATATTATGTGTTTTTTTATCATATTTTACTGATTTTTAGGAACAATAAATGACTTTTTAGAAACGAAATTATTTCAAACTCTAGAGTTTTTATTAAAAAACAAAAGCTTTTCTTTTAAAATCAAAATCTTTAGAAACCTGTGATTTTTTTTTTTTGTATAACGCATTTTTGTGTATATAATTTTAAAAATTTTCAAATCAAAAGGGGGGCACGTGCCCCTTGTGCCCACCCCCTGTATACGTCCATGTGTACAGCTCTTTTGGTTTTTTAATGGGGTCCTCGACTGATATTTCAATTCGTTTTGCATGAAATAGCAAAGTAATGTAACATTATTTTTTCTAAAAAAAACTTAGCTTTGGCAAGTACACCCAAATCTTCCGCAAAACATTACCATGATTTAATGTTTAGGGCAAGAGTACAAAATTCGCAGGCACATTTTTGTTGATCGGTCACACTTTAAAATGTAGTTACTTTATTTTGTAAAAAAAAAATAAAGTATTCTGTTACAAAAAACAACAACCTGAATCATTTCTTTCTTTATAAAATTAATGTTTTATACCTTTAACCGGAAGTTGTGTAAAGTACAATCAGTTTAACGACAAGAATACATAGAGCGTAAAAAAAATTGAATATATGTAGGTTAGAGTGTCCCTTATTTTGGAAATGTTGGAAATGTTGAGACGGTACCCCCTCATTTTTTTCCTTTTGACTAAAAAATAACTCAGGAAAAATTTTACGCCCCTACGACCACGCCTTCCCTACGCGACGGGGCCGTAAAGAGCGGGGCCTTAAAAATCATTTTTCCATACAAAGCAAAAAAATTTTTTTTTGATTTTAAATTTTTTTGTTATTAATTATAATATTACTTGGTTAGCTTATTCACGACAAAAAATTTGATTTTGGTGGGATGAGGCTTTCAGTTCTAAAAAATTTTTCGAAAAAAAAATTTGAGCTTTTGGGATCCTACAGTAAAAATTTTTTAAAAAATATTTTTTTTTAGTTTTGACAAGCAACCGTTTTCGTTGAATTGTTGCTTTTAATGATATATTTTCATAAAAAAATATTATTCCAATCTGTGACATCTTTATCGTGATCTAAAAAAGGGTAAAAAATGCATTTTTGATGTTTTTCGATACACGATCAAGATGTCACAGATATGAATAATATTTTTTTATGAATATATATCATTAAAAGCAACATTACAACTAAAACCGTTGCTTGTCAAAACTAAAAAAAAAATTTTTTTAACAAATTTTTACTGTTGGACCCCAAAAGCTCTAAATTTTTTTTTTCGAAAAATTTTTTAGAACTGAAAGCCTCATCCCACCAAAATCAAATTTTTTGTCGTGAATAAGCTAACCAAGTAATATTATAATTAATAACAAAAAAATTTAAAATCAAAAAAAAATTTTTTTGCTTTGTATGGAAAACTGATTTTTAAGGCCCCGCTCTTTATGGCCCCGTCGCGTAGGGAAGGCGTGGTCGTAGGGGCGTAAAATTTTTCCTGAGTTATTTTTTAGTCAAAATGAAAAAAATGAGGGGGTACCGTCTCAACATTTCCAAAATAAGGGACACTCTAATTTAGGTACATTAAATG